>RXPK01000269.1:150600-215859 GCA_004143645.1 Protaetia brevitarsis
CTTGTGAATATCTATACCTCTGCAATTTCCCAAGTGAGATAAATCCAACATGGATTCATCAAACAGATGGTTAAAATCCCTTAGTCAGGCCACAAAATCGGTATCGTATCCACAAGGAATTGCAAGGAAGGGTTCAATACAGATAAGAACTATATAGTAAATTTTTCTTTTCTTTATGAACTCCATTAGCCTATCACTATATTCTTCCTATTGAAGCCAGTAAGCAAACAATACTAGTCGAAGGGAATAAATTTCTGAAATGAAGAAAACTATATAATCATTAATACTGTCTGTGTGAGCTGCATGCTAGAAATGATGTGATTTAAACACGCATAATCTACCACCACATGCACTATGATGTGGATCGAGAATTCTTAATTTATGACAAATGGGCGGGTATTTCCGTTCCCAAAACCTCATCGGCAATGGTCGTGCGGTAATACCGTGACACGCTGTATAGTATACCACGAGTTGGATCTTCATTGGGTGTAATATAAGCGTATTGTAAAACGTATTGAAGGACGTGTCCTATATGTCCTGCGGGCCACCGTTTGAAACTTTTTTGTACTATATTCACGTATTTTCTAGAATATCGGTTCACTTGAATTAAGCCAAGCAACATGTTCGCACACAAGGATAAGTAACTAATTTATGTACTAATGTAATTTTTAACTTTGTCTGACTGTGTAATAAGTGGTATATAATTATTAAAACAATAGTGAACAGCTCGCACTTTGTTTTCCTTTTTTTTGAATTTATATACTTAGTTAGTTAGTTGATACAAGTGCAATGATATTTTTTTTGTTAACAGTTGCTCAATGTAGACGTGTGATGGTACGGTGAAAGATATATTTGCGAGACAGTGTGCCAAGAGCCGACACGTACTGTTTTCTCCTTGTGAAATTTTCTAACTCCCTGAAATATTTCCCAAGTGAGGAATAATCCCAACATGGATTCATCAAAAACAGATGGTTAAAATCGCTTATTAAGGCCCTACAATCGGGTAATGTAATCCACAAAGGAATGCAAGGAAGGGTTCATACGATAAGTTAAACTTATGAAACGTATTTTTATTTCTTTATGAAATCATTAGCCTATCACATTCATATTCTTCCTATTGAGCCCTAGTAAGCAAACAATCTCAGTCTGGAAAGGAGGAAAAATTTGACATGAGAAAACTATATCAATTAATACGTCCTTGTGGAGCTCTGCTATGCAGGAAAGATGTGAAGATTTTAACACTGGCAAATTCTGTTTACTCAACATGCACGATGATGGTTGACTCCGAGAAATCTAATTGTTTAATGCAAATGCTGCCCGGGTATCCTTCGTTTCCCAAACCTCAATCGGCCTGGTCGTGCGGTATAACGTGACACGCTGTATATCACGTAAAAAAAAAATATAGCCACGAGTTGGATCTTAGACACTTGGGTGTTAATATAAGCGTATTGTAAAACGTATCTTGCAAGGACGGTTAGTATTATCTGCGGTTGACAAAGCGTTGAACTTTTTGTACTTATTTCACTGGTATATTTCTTCTAAGAAATCGTTCACCTTTGAAATTAAGCAAAGTCACCATGTTTTCGAACTAAGGAGTAAGTAGCTATTTAGTACTAATAGTAATTCTAACTTTCTGAACTGTGTATTCATCGAGTGGAACATCACCAAATTAATGTAAACAATTGGAGTGAAAGCTCGCACTATGTTTTTCACTTTTTTATTGAATTTATAATTACTTATGTTATTAGTTGAAATACAAGTGCAATATAATTTTTTTGTTACAGTATGCTCACAATTGTACGACGTGTGATGGTTACGAGTGAGATGATATATTGCGAGACTATTGTGCAGGTCCGAGACGTATACTGTTTTTTCCCTTGCTGACAATAATCTTATACTCCTGAAGAAATTTCCAAGTGAGGGAATAATCCAACATGATTCATAACAGATGGTTAAAACGCTTATAAGGCCACAAATGACGTATCCCACAAAGGAATGCAAGGAGGGTTTCCATACAGATAATTAACTATATAGAAATATTTTCTTTCTTTATGCCACTCTTAGCCTAGCACATATATTCTCCTTTGACGCCCAGTAAAGCAACAAACTATCGGAAGGGGAATAAATTGCAAATGAGAAATATGATAATCATTCATGTACTGTCCTGTGTGAGCTGCATCTAAGAAAGATGGCATTTAAACCACCATATATCTATCACCAACATGCACATGATGGTGACTCGAGAAATCTTAATTTATGCAAATGGGCCGGTATCTTCCGTTCCCAACCTAATCGGGCCAATGGTCGTGCGTAAGAACGTGCACGCGTAATCAGTAAATACGAGAGGATCTTACACTGGGTGTATATAGCGTAATTGTAAAAACGATATTGGAGACGTGTCTAGTATTTTTCTTTGCGGTTGCCAACGTTTGAACTTTTTTTACTATAATTCCGTAGTTCTTCTAGAATCATCGTTCACTTTGAATTAAGCAAGCAACATGTCTTTCGAACAAGGAGTAAGTAACTATTTAGTACTAATTAATTTTTTAACTTTTCTGACTGTGTATAATGGTATAAAATGAATTAAACACCTTGAGTGAACACGACTCGACCGTTGTTTTTTCCCTATTTTTTTGAATTAATATCTTAGTTAGGGTTAGGTTGATACAAAGTGCAAGTATTATTTTTTTTGTTACAGTTGCTCATGTACGCACGTGTGATGGTACGGTGAAGAGATATATTGCGAAGAGCTTGTGCAAGGCCGACACGTACTGTTTTCTCCTGTGAAATATACTATAGTCCTAAATATTTCCCAGTGATGAATTAATCCAACATGGATTCATCAAACAGAATGGTTAAAATCGCTTATGAGGCCACCACAATCGGTATCGTTCCCACTAACGGAATTGCAGGAAAGGGTTCCACTACAGTAAGTTAACTATAATAGAAATATGTTCTTTCTTTAATGAAACTCATTAGCCTTATCACATATATTTCTCCTATTGAAGCCAGTAAGCAACAAATACTAGTCGAGGGGAAATACAATCTGAATGAGAAAACTATATAATATTAATACTGTCCCTGTGTGAGCTGAAATGCTAAGTGTGATTTAAACCGCATGAATTACATACCACATTGCACATGATGGGACTCGAGATCTAATTAATGATCAAATGGGCCGGGTATCTTCCGTTCCAAACTCAATCGGGCCATGGTCGTGCGGTAATAAACGTGACACGCTGTAATTCAGTATACCACGAGTTTGATCTGTACACTTGGGTGTATAAGGGAGCGGTAAACGTATTGAAGGACGTGTCTAGTATTTCTTTGCGGTTGCCAACGTTTGAACTTTTTTTGTACTATATCACGTATTTCTTTCTAAGAATGATCGTTCACTTGAATTAACAAAGCAACATTGTTCGAATCAAGGGTAAGCTACTATTTAGTACTATGTAATTTTTTAACTTTTCTGACTGTGTTATAAGTGGTATACAAATATCAATTAAACAATTGAGTGAACAGCTCGCACTTGTTTTTCTTTTTGGTTAAATTTTATTATTAGTTTAGTTTAGTTGGATACAAAGTGCAATCTATATTTCTTATTGTTAAAGTGCTCAATGTAGCGACGTGTGATGGTACGGTGGAGTATTACTTGCGAGACATTGTGCAAGGCCGACACGTACTGGTTTTTCCTCCTTGTGGATATATCTATACCTCCTGAAATATGTTCCCAGTGAGAGAATTAATCCAACATGATTCATCAACAGATGTTAAAATCGCTTATAAGGGCACCAAAAATCGGTTATCGTATCCCACAAAAGGATTGGCAAGGAAGGGTTCCATACAGATAAAGTTAACATATAGACAATTTTCTTTCTTTATGAAACTCATTAGCCTAGATATATTCGTTTTCCTATTGAAGCCCGAGTAACAAACAATACTAGTCGGAAGTGGGAATAAATTCTGAAATGAGAAAACTATAATAAATCATTAGATATGTCCCTGTGTGGAGCTGCAATGCTAGAAAGATGTGATTTAAACACCGCATAACTACACCACAATGCCATGGATGGTGACTCGAGGAATTCTTAATTTATGCAAAATGGCCGGGTATCTTCGTTCCCAAACCTCAATCGGCCATGTCGTGCGGTTAATAAGTGACACGCGGATATCAGTCATAAGCACACACGAGTTGGATTTACACTTGGGTGTATATAAGCTATTGTAAAACGTAATTGAAGCGTGTCTAGTATTTCTTGCGGTGTGCCAGTTTGACTTTTTTGTACTATATCACGTATTTCTTCAGAATATCGTTCACTTTGAATTAAGCAACAACATTTTCGAACAAGGAAAGTAACATTTAGTACGAATGTATTTTAACTTTTTCTGACTGTGTATAAGTGATATAAAATTAATAAACATGAGTGAAAGCCGCACTTTTTTTCCTTTTTTTTTGAATATATACTTAGTATTAGTTGATACAAGTGCAATATATATTTTTTTTTGACAGTGTCAATGTACGACGTGGTGGTACGGTGAAGAGATATACTGCGAGACATTGTGCCAAGGCCGACACGTACTGTTTTCTCCTTGTAATATTATACCCTCCGGAAATATTTCCCAAGTGAGGAATTAATCCAACATGGATTATCAACAGATGGTTAAAATCGCTTATAAGCCACCAAAATCGGTATCGTAATCCACAAAGGAATTGCAAGGAAGGGTTCCATACAGATAAGGATAACTATATAGAAATATTTTCTTTCTTTATGAAACTCATTAGCCTATCACATATATTCTTCCTATTGAAGCCCCAGTAAGCAAAAATACTAGTCCGAGAAGGGAATAAATTCTGAAAATGAGAAAACTATATAAAATCATTAATACCTGTCCCTGTGTGAGCTGCATGCTAGAAAGATGTGATTTAAAACACGCATAATCTACACCACATGCACATGATGGGACCTCGAGAATCTTAATTTATGCAAAGGGGCCGGTATCTTCCGTTCCCAAACCTCAATCGGGCCATGGTCGTGCGGTAAATAACGTGACACCCTGTAAATGCAGGAGATACACGAGTGGATCTTACACCTGGGTGTATATAAGCGTATTGTAAAACGTTTGAAAGACGTGTGCTAGTATTTTGCGGTTGCCCAACGTTTGAACTTTCTTAACTAATAGATTCACGTATTTCTTCTAGAATAGTTCACTTTGATTAAGCAAGCAACATGTTTCGAAACAAGGATAAGTAACTATTTAGTACTAATGTAATTTTAACTTTTCTGACTGTCGATAAGTGGTATAAATTAAATTAAACAAATTGAGAACAAGCTCGCACTGTTTTTTCCTGTTTTGTGAATATATTACTTAGTTAGTTAGTTGATACAAGTGCAATACTATATTTTTTTTGTACAGTTGACTCAATGTACGACGGATGTATGGTACGGTGAAGAGATTATATTGCGAAGACATTGTGGCCACAGGCCGACACGTACTGTTTTTCTCCTTGTGAAAGTATCTATACCTCCTGAAATATCCCAAGTGCAGGAATTAATCCAACATTGGATTCATCAAAACAGATTGGTTTAAATATCCTTCATAAGGCCACCAAATCGGGTATCGTATCCACAAAGGAATTGCAAAGGAAGGGTTCCATACAGATTAGAACTATTATAAAATCATTTTCTTTCTTTATGAAACTCATTAGGCCTATCAACATATATTCTTCCTATTGAAGCCCAGTAAGCAAAACAATACTAGTCGGAAGGGGAATAAAATTCTGAAATGAGAAAACGAATATAAAATCATTATACTGTCCCTGGTGAGCTGGCATGGCTAGAAAGATGTATTTAAACACGCATAATTCCTACCCACAGTGCACTATTGATGTTGACTCGAGAATCTAATTTTATGCAAATGCGCCGGGTATCTTCGTTCTCCAAACCTCAAATCGGGCCATGGTCGTCGGTAATAACGTGGACACGCTGTAATCAGTTACCACGAGTTGGATCTTACACTTGGGTGTACTATAAGCGTATTGTAAAACGTATTGAAGGACGTGTCTAGTATTTCTTGCTGGTTGCCAGACGTCTTTGAACTTTTTTTTTACTATATCCACGTATTTCTTCTAGCAATATCTTCACTTGAAATAAGCAAGCAAACAATGTTTCGAACAAGAGTTAAAGTAACTATTTAGTACTAATGTAATTTTTAACTTTTCTGACTGTGTATAGTGTATTAAAATTAATTAAACAATTGAGTGAACAGCCGGCACTTGGTTTTCCTTTTTTTTTTGATTTATATACGTCAGTAGTTAGTGATACAAGTGCAATATTTATTATTTTTTTTTGTTAACAGTTGCTCAATGTACGACCGTGTGATGGACGGGTGAAGAGACTATATTGCGGAGACATGTGCCAAGCGACACGTACTGTTGTCTCCTTGGAAAATATCTATACATCCTGAAATATTCCCAAGTGAGGGAATTAATCCAACATGGATCTCAAACAGATGGTTAACAATCGGCTATAAGCCACCAAAACGGGTATCGTATCCACAAAGAATTGCAAATGAAGGGTTCATACAGATAAGTTAACTAATAGAAATGATTTCTTTCTTTATGAAACTCATAAGCCTACACATTATTCTTCTATGAAGCCCAATAAGCAAACAATACTAGTCGGAAGGGGAATAAATTCTGAAATGGAAAACTATATAAATCAGTAATACTGCTCCCTGTGTGAGCTGCATGCTAGAAAGATGTGATTTAAACACGCATAATCTCACACATGCACATGATGCGTGACTCGAGAATCTTATTTATGCAAATGGCGGGTATCTTCGTTCCCAAACCTCAATCGGGCCATGGTCGTCGGTAATAAGTGACACGCTGAATCCAGTTAACCACGAGTGGATCTTACACTTGGGTGTATTAAGCGTATTGTAAAACGTATTGAAGACTGTCTGTAGTTTCTTGCGTTTGCCAACGTTTGAACTGTTTTTGTTACTATATTCACGTATTCTTCTAGAATATCGTTCACTTTGAAATTAAGCAAGCAACATGTTTCGAACAAGAGAAGTAACTATTAGTACTAATGTAATTTTTAACATTTTTCTGACGTGTATTCAGTGGTATAAATTAATTAAACAATTGACAGTGAACAGCTCGCACTGTTTTTCCTTTTTTTTTGAATTTTAGATATAACTTAGTTAGTAGTTGATAACAAGTGCAATATATATTTTTTTTGTTACCAGTGCTCCAATGTACGACGTATACTGTGATTGGTAACGGTGAGAGATATATTGCGAGGACATTTGTGCCAAGGCCAGACACGTATGTTTTCTTCTTGTGAAATATCTATACCTCCTGAATATTTCCAAAGTGAGAAAATCCAACATGATTCATACAAACAGATGGTTAAATCGCTTATAAGGCCACCAAAAATGCGGGTATCGTATCCCAAAGGAATTTGCAGGAAAGGGTTCCATACAGATAAGTTAACTATATAGAAATTATTTTTCTTTCTTTATGAAAAACTCATTAGACCTATCACATATATCTTCCTATTGAAGCCCAGTAAGCAAACAATACTAGTCGGCAAAGGGAATAAATTCGAAATGAGAAAACTATATAAATCATTAATACTGTCCCTGTGTGAGCTGGCATGCTAGAAAGATGTGATTTAAACACCGCATTAATCTACACCACATGCACATGATGTGATCGAGAATCTTAATTTTATGCAAATGGGCCGGGTATCTTTCCGTTCCCAAACCTCAATCGGGCCATGGGTCGTGGGTAATAACGTGACACGCTGTAATCAGTTATACCACGAAGTTGGATCTTTACACTTGGTGTATATAAGCGTTATTGTAAAACGTATTGAAGGGGAGGTCTAGTATTTTCTGCGCGTGCACAACGTTTTGACTTTTTCTGTACTATTATTCACGTGTTTCTTCTAGAATATTCGTTCATTTGAATTAAGCAAGCCAACATGTTCGAACAAGGATAAGTAACTATTTGTTACTAAATGTTAATTTTGAACTTTTCTGGACTGTGTAAAGTGGTATAAAATTAATTTAAACATTGAGTGAACAGCTCGCATGTTTTTTCTTTTTTTTGGAATTATATACTTAGTTAGTTAGTTGATACAAGTGCAATATATATTTTTTGTTTACAGTTGCCATGTACGACGTGTGATGGTCGGTTGAAAGATATATGCGAGACATTGTGCCAAGGCCGGACACGTACTGTTTTCTCCTTGTGAAATATCTATACCTCCTGGAAATATTTCCAAGCTGAGGAATAATCCACATGGAATTCCATCAAACAGATGGTAAATCGCTTATAAGGCCACCAAAATCGGGTTTATCGTATCCCACAAAGGAATTGCAAGGGAGTTCCATACAGATAAGTTAAACTAATATAGAAATATTCTTTTTTGATGAACACTCATTAGCCCTATCAACATATATTCTTTCCTATTGAAGCCCAGTAAGCAAACAACTAGTCGGAAGGGAATAAATTCTTGAAACTGAGAAAAACATATAAATATTAATACGTCCCTGTGTGAGCTGCATGCTAGAAAAGATTGAATCTTAAACACGGCAAATCTACACCCACATGCACATGATGGTGACTCGAGAATCTTAATTTTATGCAATGGGCCGGGTATCTTCCGTTCCAACCTCAATCGGGCCATGGTCGTGCGGTCAATAACGTGACACGCTTGTAATCAGTATACCACGAGTGGATCTTACACTTGGGTGTATATAAGCGTATTGTAAAACGTATGAAGGACTGTCTTAGTATTTCTTGCGGTGCCACGTTTTGAATTTTTTGTACTATAGTTCACGATTTCTTCAGGAATATCGTTCACTTTGAATTAAGCAACAACATGTCGAACAAGGAGTAAGTAACTATTTAGTACTAATGTAATTTTAAACTTTTTCTGGACTGTGTATAAGTGGTATAAAATTAATTAAACAATTGATGTGAACAGCTCCACTTGTTTTTTTCCTTTTTTTTTAATTATTTACTTAGTTAGTTAGTTGATACAAGTGCAAGATATATTTTTTTTGTTACAGTTGGCTCAATGTACGACGTGTGATGGTTACGGTGAAGAGATATATTGCGAGAATTGTGCCAAGGCCGAACACGTACTGCTTTTCTCCTTGTGAAATATCATAACACCTCCTGAAATATTTCCCAATGAGAATTATCCAACATGGAATCATCAAACAGATGTTAAAACGCTTATTAAGCCACCCAAAATCGGATATTCGTATCCCACAAAGGAATTGCAAGGAAGGGTTCCATACCAGATAAGTTAACTAGATTAGAAATATTTTCTTTCTTTATAAACTCATTAGCCTATCACATATATTCTTCTATGAAGCCCAGTAAGCAAACAATACTAGTCGGAAGGGAATAAATTCTGAAATGAGAAAAACTATATAAATCATTAATACTGTCCCTGCGTGAGCTGCATGCTAGAAAGATGTGATTTTAAAACACGCATAATCTACACCACATGCACATGATGGGTGACTCGAGAATCTTAATTTTATGCAAATGGGGCGCGGTTCTTTCCGTTCCCAAACCTCAATCGGAGCCATGTCGTGCGGTAATAACGTGACACGCTGTAATCAGTATACCACGAGTTGGATCTTACACTTGGGTATATAAGCGATTTGTAAAACGTATTGAAGACGTGTCTAGTATTTCTTGCGGTTGCCCAACGTTTGAACTTTTTTTTACTATATTCACGTATTTCTTCTAGAATATCGTTCACTTTGAATTAAGCAAGCAACATGTTCGAACAGGGAGTAAGTTTAACTATTTAGTACTAATGTAATTTTTAACTTTTCTGACTGTGTATAAGTGGATATAAAATTAATTAAAACAATGAGTGAACAGCTCGCACTTGTTTTTTTTTTTTTTTGAATTAATACTTTTTAGTTAGTTGATACAAGTGCAATATATATTTTTTTTGTTACAGTTGCTCAAGGTACGACGTGTGATGGTACGGTGAAGAGATATATGCGAGACATTGTGCCAAGGCCCGACACGTACTGTTTTCTCCTTGTGAAATATCTATACCTCCTGAAAATTATTCCCAAGTGAGAATTAATCAACATGGATTCATCAAACAGATGGTTAAAATCGCTTATAAGGCCACCAAATCGGGTATCGTCTATCCCACAAAGGAATTGCAAAGGAAGGTTCCATACAGATAAGTTAACTATATAGAAATATTTTCTTTCTTTTTATGAAATCATTAGCCTCATCACATATATTCTTCCTATTGAAGCCCAGTAAGCAAACAATACTAGTCCGGAAGGGGAATAAATTCTGAAATGAGAAAACTATATAAATCATTAATACTGTCCCTGTGTGAGCTGCATGCTAGAAAGAGTGATTTAAACACGCATAATCTACACCACATGCACATGATGGTGACTCGAGAATCTTAATTTTATGCAAATGGGCCGGGTATCTTCCGTTCCCAAACCTCAATCGGGCCATGGTCGTGCGTAATAACGTGACACGCTGTAATCAGTATACCACGAGTTGGATCTTCACTTGGGTGTATATAAGCGTATTGTTAAACGTATGTGAAGGACGTGTCTAGTATTTCTTGCGGTTTGCCAACGTTTGAACTTTTTGTACTATATTCACGTATTTCTTCTAGAAATATCGTTCACTTTGAATTTAAGCAAGCAACATGTTTCGAACCAAGGAGTAAGTAACTATTTAGTACTAATGGTAATTTTTAACTTTTTTGACTGTGTATAAGTGGTATAAAATTAATTAAACAATTGAGTGAACAGCTCGCACTTGTTTTTTCCTTTTTTTTGAATTTATATACTTAGTTAGTTAGTTGATACAAGTGCAATATATATTTTTTTGTTACAGATTGCTCAATGTACGACGTGTGATGGTACGGTGAAGAGATATATTTCCAGACATTGTGGCCAAGGCGACACGTACTTTTTCTGTCCTTGTGAAATACATACTCCTGAAATATTTCCCAAGTGAGGAATTAATCAAACATGATTCATCAAACAGATGGTTAAAATCGCTTATAAGGCCACCAAAATCGGGTATCGTATCCCACACAAAGGAATTGCAAGGAAGGGGTTCCATACAGATAGATTAACTATTATAGAAATATTTTCTTTCTTTATGAAACTCATTGCCTATCACATATATTCTTCCTATTGAAGCCCAGTAAGCAAACCAATACTAGTCGGAAGGGAATAAATTTCTGAAATGAGAAAACTATATAAATCATTAATACTGTCCCTGTGTGAGCTGCATGCTAGAAAGATGTGATTTTAAACACGATAATCTACACCACATGCACATGATGGTGACTCGAGAATCTTAATTTTATGCAAATGGGCCGGGTATCTTCCTTCCCAAACCTCAATCGGGCCATGTCGTGCGGTAATAACGTGACCACGCTGTAATCAGTTATACCACGAGTTGGATCTTACACATTGGGTGTATATAAGCGTATTGTAAAACGTATTGAAGCGTTGTCTAGTATTTCTTGCGGTTGCCAACGTTTGAACTTTTTTTGTACTATATTCACGTATTTCTTCTAGACATATCGTTCACTTTGAATTAAGCAAGCAAACATGTCGAACAAGGAGTAAGTAACTATTTAGTACTAATGTAATTTTTAACTTTTTCGGACTTGTAAGGTGGTATAAAATTAATTAAACAATTGAGTGAACAGCTCGCCACTTGTTTTTTCCTTTTTTTTGAATTTATATACTTAGTTAGTTAGTTGATACAAGTGCAATATATATTTTTTTGTTACAGTTGCTCAATGTACGACGTGTGATGGTACGGTGAAGAGATATATTGCGAGACATGTGTGCCAAGGCCGACACGTACTGTTTTCTCCTTGTGAAATATCTATACCTCCTGAAATATTCCCAAAGTGAGGAATAATCCAACATGGATTCATCAAACAGATGGTTAAAAATCGCTTATAAGGCCACCAAAATCGGGTATCGTGATCCCACAAAGGAATTGCAAGGAAGGGTTCCATACAGATAAGTTAACTATATAGAAATATTTTTCTTTCTTTATGAAACTCATTAGCCTATCACATATATTCTTCCTATTGAAGCCCAGTAAGCAAACAATACTATCGAAGGGGAATAAATTCTGAAAATGAGAAAACTATATTAAATCATTAATACTGTCCCTGTGGTGAGCTGCATGCTAGAAGATGTGATTTAAACACGCATAATCTACACCACATGCACATGATTGTGACTCGAGAATCTTAATTTTATGCAAATGGCCGGGTATCTTCCGTTCCCAAACCTCAATCGGGCCATGGTCGTGCGGTAATAACGTGACACGCTGTAATCAGTATTACCACGAGTTGGACTCTTACACTTGGGTGTATATAAGCGTATTGTAAAACGTATTGAAGGACGTGTCAGCTATTTCTTGCGGGTGCCAACGTTTGAACTTTTTTTGTACTATATTCACGTATTTCTTCTAGAATATCGTTCACTTTGAATTAAGCAAGCAACATGTTTCGAACAAGGAGTAAGTAACTATTTAGTACTAATGTAATTTTAACTTTTTCTGACTGTGTATAATGGATAAAATTAATTAAACAATTGAGTGAACAGCTCGCACTTGTTTTTTCTTTTTTTTTGAATTTATATACTTAGTTAGTTAGTTGATACAAGTGCAATATATATTTTTTTTTGTTACAGGTTGCTCAATGTACGACGTGTGATGTACGGTGAAGAGATATATGCGAGACATTGTGCCAAGGCCACACGTACTGTTTTCTCCTGTGAAATATCTATACCTCCTGAAATATTTTCCCAAGTGAGGAATTAATCCAACATGGATTCATCAAACAGATGGTTAAAATCGCTTATAAGGCCACCAAATCGGGTATCGTATCCCACAAAGGAATTGCAAGGAAGGGTTCCATACAGATAAGTTAACTATATAGAAATATTTTCTTTCTTTATGAAACTCATTAGCCTATCACATATATTCTTCCTATTGAAGCCAGTAAGAAAACAATACTAGTCGGAAGGGGAATAATTTCTGAAATGAGCAAACTAATATAAATCATTAATACTGTCCCTGTGTGAGCTGCATGCTAGAAAGATGTGATTTAAACACGCATAATCTACACCACATGCACATGATGGTGACTCGAGAATCTTAATTTTATGCAAATGGGCCGGGTATTTCCGTTCCCAAACCTCAATCGGCCATGGTCGTGCGTAATAACGTGACACGCTGTAATCAGTATACCACGAGTTGGATCTTACACTTGGGTGTATATAAGCGTATGTAAAACGTATTGAAGGACGTGTCTAGTATTTCTTGCGGTTGCCAACGTTTGAACTTTTTGTTACTATATTCACGTATTTCTTCTAGAATATCGTTCACTTTGAATAAGCAAGCAACATGTTTCGAACAAGGAGTAAGTAACTATTTAGTACTAATGTAATTTTTAACTTTTCTGACTGTGTATAAGTGGTATAAAATTAATTAAACAATTGGAGTGAACAGCTCGCACTTGTTTTTCCTTTTTTTTGAATTTTATATACTTAGTTAGTTAGTTGATACAAGTGCAATATATATTTTTTTGTTACAGTTGCTCAATGTACGACGTGTGATGTACGGTGAAGAGATATATTGCGAGACATTGTGCCAAGGCCGACACGTACTGTTTTCTCCTTGTGAAATACTATACCTCCTGAAATATTTCCCAAGTGAGGAATTAATCCAACATGGATTCATCAAACAGATGGTTAAATCGCTTATAAGGCCACCAAAAATCGAGGTATCGTATCCACAAAGGAATTGCAAGAAGGGTTCCATACAGATAAGTTAACTATTATAGAAATATTTTCTTTCTTTATGAAACTCATTAGCCTATCACATATATTCTTCCTATTGAAGCCCAGTAAGCAAACAATACTAGTCGGAAGGGAATAAATTCTGAAATGAGAAAACTATAAATCATTAATACTGTCCCTGTGTGAGCTGCATGCTAGAAAGATGTGATTTAAACACGCATAATTCTACACCACATGCACATGATGGTGACTCGAGAATCTTAATTTTATGCAAAATGGGCCGGGTATTCTTCCGTTCCCAAACCTCAATCGGGCCATGGTCGTGCGGTAATAACGTGACACGCTGTAATCAGTATAACCACGAGTTGGATCTACACTTGGGTGTATATAAGCGTATTGTAAAACGTATTGAAGGACGTGTCTAGTATTTCTTGCGCGTTGCCAACGTTTGAACTTTTTTGTACAATAATATCACGTATTTCTTCTAGAATATCGTTCACTTTGAATTAAGCAAGCAACATGTTCGAACAAGAGTAAGTAACTATTTAGTACTAATGTAATTTTTAACTTTTTCTGACTGTGTATAAGTGGTATAAAATTAATTAAACAATTGAGTGAACAGCTCGCACTTGTTTTTTCCTTTTTTTTTGAATTTATATACTTAGTTAGTTAGTTGATACAAGTGCAATATATATTTTTTTTGTTACAGTTGCTCAATGTACGACGTGTGATGGTACGGTGAAGAGATATATTGCGAGACATTGTGCCAAGGCCGACACGTACTGTTTTCTCCTTGTGAAATATCTATACCTCCTGAAATATTTCCCAAGTGAGGAATTAATCCAACATGGATTCATCAAACAGATGGTTAAAATCGCTTATAAGGCCACCAAAATCGGGTATCGTATCCCACAAAGGAATTGCAAGGAAGGGTTCCATACAGATAAGTTAACTATATAGAAATATTTTCTTTCTTTATGAAACTCATTAGCCTATCACATATATTCTTCCTATTGAAGCCCAGTAAGCAAACAATACTAGTCGGAAGGGGAATAAATTCTGAAATGAGAAAACTATATAAATCATTAATACTGTCCCTGTGTGAGCTGCATGCTAGAAAGATGTGATTTAAACACGCATAATCTACACCACATGCACATGATGGTGACTCGAGAATCTTAATTTTATGCAAATGGGCCGGGTATCTTCCGTTCCCAAACCTCAATCGGGCCATGGTCGTGCGGTAATAACGTGACACGCTGTAATCAGTATACCACGAGTTGGATCTTACACTTGGGTGTATATAAGCGTATTGTAAAACGTATTGAAGGACGTGTCTAGTATTTCTTGCGGTTGCCAACGTTTGAACTTTTTTGTACTATATTCACGTATTTCTTCTAGAATATCGTTCACTTTGAATTAAGCAAGCAACATGTTTCGAACAAGGAGTAAGTAACTATTTAGTACTAATGTAATTTTTAACTTTTTCTGACTGTGTATAAGTGGTATAAAATTAATTAAACAATTGAGTGAACAGCTCGCACTTGTTTTTTCCTTTTTTTTTGAATTTATATACTTAGTTAGTTAGTTGATACAAGTGCAATATATATTTTTTTTGTTACAGTTGCTCAATGTACGACGTGTGATGGTACGGTGAAGAGATATATTGCGAGACATTGTGCCAAGGCCGACACGTACTGTTTTCTCCTTGTGAAATATCTATACCTCCTGAAATATTTCCCAAGTGAGGAATTAATCCAACATGGATTCATCAAACAGATGGTTAAAATCGCTTATAAGGCCACCAAAATCGGGTATCGTATCCCACAAAGGAATTGCAAGGAAGGGTTCCATACAGATAAGTTAACTATATAGAATATTTCTTTCTTTATGAAACTCATTAGCCTATCACATATATTCTTCCTATTGAAGCCCAGTAAGCAAACAATACTAGTCGGAAGGGGAATAAATTCTGAAATGAGAAAACTATAAATCATTAATACTGTCCCTGTGTGAGCTGCATGCTAGAAAGATGTGATTTAAACACGCATAATCTACACCACATGCACATGATGGTGACTCGAGAATCTTAATTTTATGCAAATGGGCCGGGTATCTTCCGTTCCCAAACCTCAATCGGGCCATGGTCGTGCGGTAATAACGTGACACGCTGTAATCAGTATACCACGAGTTGGATCTTACACTTGGGTGTATATAAGCGTATTGTAAAACGTATTGAAGGACGTGTCTAGTATTTCTTGCGGTTGCCAACGTTTGAACTTTTTTGTACTATATTCACGTATTTCTTCTAGAATATCGTTCACTTTGAATTAAGCAAGCAACATGTTTCGAACAAGGAGTAAGTAACTATTTAGTACTAATGTAATTTTTAACTTTTTCTGACTGTGTATAAGTGGTATAAAATTAATTAAACAATTGAGTGAACAGCTCGCACTTGTTTTTTCCTTTTTTTTTGAATTTATATACTTAGTTAGTTAGTTGATACAAGTGCAATATATATTTTTTTTGTTACAGTTGCTCAATGTACGACGTGTGATGGTACGGTGAAGAGATATATTGCGAGACATTGTGCCAAGGCCGACACGTACTGTTTTCTCCTTGTGAAATATCTATACCTCCTGAAATATTTCCCAAGTGAGGAATTAATCCAACATGGATTCATCAAACAGATGGTTAAAATCGCTTATAAGGCCACCAAAATCGGGTATCGTATCCCACAGAGAATTGCAAGGAAGGGTTCCATACAGATAATTAACTATATAGAAATATTTTCTTCTTTATGAAACTCATTAGCCTATCACATATATTCTTCCTATTGAAGCCCAGTAAGCAAACAATACTAGTCGGAAGGGGAATAAATTCTGAAATGAGAAAACTATATAAATCATTAATACTGTCCCTGTGTGAGCTGCATGCTAGAAAGATGTGATTTAAACACGCATAATCTACACCACATGCACATGATGGTGACTCGAGAATCTTAATTTTATGCAAATGGGCCGGGTATCTTCCGTTCCCAAACCTCAATCGGGCCATGGTCGTGCGGTAATAACGTGACACGCTGTAATCAGTATACCACGAGTTGGATCTTACACTTGGGTGTATATAAGCGTATTGTGTGCTCTTATTTGTGTGTGCATTTATCCAATGCGTATCCCAGTCGTTCAATAATATGCTTTGCTTAGCTGCAGTTATAACGTCCGCCTGACAGAGAGTAGGTAAATAAGGCTGTCCAGTAATGATTGCTTTGCTTAGCCAGTTGGTCTACTATCTACTGTAGTTGCTGTAGTTAACTGTAGTTACGTGAAATCTAGGATGCACTGATAAACAAATGATTTCTTGATAGGAAGAAATTGTTTGTCAGTGAACGTAAAATAAAATTGGTTAACATGCCGGTGACATTTAGTGTGGAAGAAAAAGTAGAAATAGTTTTAATCGTTGGTGATAATTATAAATCTTATCGTGAAGCAGCTAAAATATTTAATAACAGATATCCAGAGAGAAATATACACCATACATCAGTAATGAGAATTATGGAAAAATTCAAATCATGTATAGATGTTAATAATAAATTCACAAAGAAACGTCGGAAACCTGAAGTGAGGAGATGGAGTTAAATGTAATGTTATCTGCAGTGGAAAACCCTAAATTGTCTCTGCGAAAAAGGACATCTTCGCGTCCAGATAAAATTGGTAAAGATATAATAGCAAAAATCTTTCAAAAGAACAAGTTTCATCCATATAAACCACGATATATCCATACTTTAAAACCTGGAGACTACGACAGACGACTAGAATTTCGTTTTCTTATCCAAGGAAAGCTACAAGAGGATCCTTTTTGGGCTAGGAAATATTTTTTTTAGTGCGGCATTTACAAGGATAAAATAATTGGCCCTTTTTTTTCGATAATCTATGACTTCTCAACGATATCTAATTTTTTTACAAAATCAGTTGCATGAATTTCTTCGTGATCTTCCAAGACATGAACGGCTACAGGTATGGTACCAGCAGGACGGCGCAACATGTCATAGTACGCTGGAAGTAAGGCAATACCTTGAAAATATCTTTAATGGAAGTTTAATTCATAGATACTCCGATATTTTTTGGCCAGCTAGGTCGCCAGATTTAACCCCATTAGATTTTTTCTTATGGGGTTACTTAAAAGAACGGGTATATGAACACAGGCCATTCACAAACGTAGAACATTTAGAAGCAATTATTACGGAAAAAATTCAGGGTGTAACTCCGAATATAATTAGAAATGTATTGAGGGAATTTTCTTCTAGAACGGAAACCGGTATTGTAAGAGAAGGCAGATACGTTGAAGCACTAGTGAATTGATGATAAGCTAGGTATTACACGTTTGTTACGCAATTAACATTATTAGCACTGTATTTATGTAGTTGTAAAATTAATTAATTTAGTTATGTATGTATCATTTATTTGAATGCATCATCAAAATAATTCAACATAGAGGTTAAGAAACGTAAATGTTATCAAATTTGTAACGAATAAAGCGATAACAGACAAAAGTTTCCGACATTTTCAAAAATAAATTAACTTTAGTGTTGGACAAAATTAATATTTTTTGAGAAACCTCGTATACGACTGAAAAAAATTGATATCTGATGATTGTATTTGAGATGTGAGAACATGCAGAACTTTTTATGGAGAATAAATTATTTTCGTAAAATTAATAATAAAAAAGTTTTCCATATGGTGCGAACTTAAGCAGACACGTTGTATATAAGCGGCCATGCAATATCATGGTCATCTACTATTAAAATGAAAGAAATTTAACTTCAGTTCATTGAATGAATGTTGGCAATTATTGCTTCATCGCACTGCCAACAAAATGTGTTTATGTCTAACCTTCAACACTTGTAATTCTAAATATGATGCAAGTAGGAATTTTGTGACTATTTCCATTGTTTTTAATAGGTTTCTTATAAATCTCCACGTTCTCTCCACTATCATGACGATATTGCCACTTTTTCCGCTAATATTCCGCAGTTTAATGTTAAAACCCCGTCATCTGTAGTTTTTAAAACGCAAGTATAATAAGTTTGATTTTTAAATCAGTTTGCTAGATATGATACAAAATTTTCGTTGTGTGATTATAGATATGCCTAAGATTCACAGAAATTGTAAATTTCCTGTGCATCGAAGTATTGATAGGATTAAAGAATCAATTCGTTTTCGTATGTTCCTAATTCATAAACTAACGCTGAAAACTTATGATTATCATACCGCAGAGGTAGAAAATTTTCGAATATGCTCAAGGCACTTCGATAGTTCGGATTACAATAATCATTACTTAATGACGAGGCTTTCGCCCCATTTGCAAGACAAAGAATATATAAAAACTACAAGAATTTAAAGACACAATTATTCTTAGTTTTGACTTTCGACAGAAAACGTTGGTGTTACTAACTGTTGTCTTATTAACTTATTTTTGTACTGCCGTTTTTTTCTTTTTGTGCTGCAAAATATGGAGATATACCACAAATATAAAATCAGTAAGAAGAAACTCAATATCACGAAGAACATGATTTTTTTAACAATTTAGTTGTTAGTACAGATGGTGCACCATTATGCGATGTAAGATATTGGAAAGAAGTTAAGTCATTCGTTCTTTTAACCTCTATAGTTGCGGGATTAGGTCCTATATATTTCCTAAACCAATTCGCTATTAACACAGACATACTAAATGAAGTGACTATTACAATACACCGGCAAACAGAATAATAGTATTTCCGAACGAAACTAGAATGTTTTCCTGTAAGAAGTCCTAAGGTAAGTATTAGTCATTATTGTTTTAGTGTTTAGTATAAATTTACCTGTTTCTATAACTGCAGCAGCAGGTTCCTCTTTGATGGACGAAGTGGTGACGAATAAATAACAAACAAATATATACAATTAACTTTGATTATGAATTAAAAAGTAATATTATATAAAACTTTTTTTTAATTAATGTTTATAAAAAAATAATGTAAAAGTTAATTTTATTTATATAAACGTTTACAATTAAAAAAGATTATAAATTATTTTACAAGATAAATCGAAAACCGTTGAAGCTGGTGAAATAAAGGGAGGATATTTACAATTTTTAATTCCTATATTAGCTGCAACTGCCTATCCTATTTTAGCAAATATTCTCAATAAAGTTGTTGACGCAATAAATGATAAAATAAAAGAATGTAGATTACCTGGGATGGCAAAAGGACATATTTTTTTATTCTATTGTCGTTTTTGAAATATTTATTAAACAATTCTTAAAATGAAGTTAGTTTTATTTATATAAATAAAACTAACTTCATATAAGTTATAAAAATTACAAAGGGCTCGTCAATACTTTTAACGGACAAGTATAAATTAACAAAAATACCATGTCCACATTTGGGGGATGCCTCCCATATATATACACAAGAAAGTCTAATACGATAGCAACAATAAGCTTAGTTGTACAATAAAAATACTAAATCTTATATGTAGAACAGTGGTGGCTCGTGGTCGGAAGCGTAGGGTGTTCACAAAATAAAGAACATGCAAATTTTTAACTAAAATCCAATCATTTTTTTCGTACATATCCTTCTTAAATTTTCTTGTAAAGTCTCTAGATTTACCCTTTGTAGTTTGCGTTAAATTAAGTTCTAGTTTTGGTCTGCCCACACTTTTAACTTGAATTTCTTGTTCATAACTAAACGAATTAAAATTGTCTTTCAAATTTGCACAGTAATTTCTGCAAGAACAAATCCAAAAGATTACAGTATGCGAAAGAACACGTAAATAAAGGAGAAAACATTTTGGAATAAAGTAATTTAGTGACGAAGGCAAGTTTAATATCTATGGATCAGATGGAAAGCAGAAAGTATGGAGAAAGCCTAATACGGAATTAAACATAGAAAATTTAAATGCGACTGTTAAACACGGAGGCGGTAGTGTCATAGTGTGGGGGTGCATCTCGGCAGCAGAGATAGGTAAATTGACTTTTATAGACACAACAATGCAATTATCTCAAAATTTTGCAACAAAACTTAGTAGAAAGTGCAGAAAAGTTAGGGATACGTGATGATTATACATTTATGCATGACAATGAACCAAAGCATTCTTCGCGTATTGTGAAAGAGTTGCTGCTTTATAATGTTAAACATACATTAAATCATCCTCCCCAATCACCGGCTGTAAAACCGATAGAGCATTTATGGGACATACTCGAAAGGTGTATACGAAAACATAAAATAAATAACAAAAGAGATTTAAAGGGAAAACTCGAAGATGAATGGAGTAAAACTGAACCTTCGGTCACTGAAAAACTCGTAATACTCGTATGTTATAGATATGTGTAATTAATTTGTTTAAAAGATAAATTCTGTTTGTGCGTATGAACGCTTTTTTATTGTAAATTTTTGACTAGTTTAGCTAAATATAGGTTTCGTAAGAAAATGCTTATTATTATTAATCTCATTTACAGAAGGAGAACACTTGGGTTACACCATATCAATCATTTGAGTCCACATATGCTTAAGATTTAGTATTTTATTGTACAACCAAGCTTATTATTGCTATCGTACGAAGACTTCTTTGTACCACTGTAAATCGAGCTGACCATACTTTGAAATGATGTCTTTTCTGAAAGTCGTTATGACACCCGCAATAAGTCGGGAAACTTACAAAACGTTGGAAACGGTTAAGACGAATTACATTCTCAAGTAGAGAGAGAAGGACGAGACATGTGATGTTAGAGAAGAGCGGTTTTTTGCAAATTGAAACCAAAAGTTGAAGTTATTGTCACAATATTTACACAATGATACAGCAAATAAGGAATTACTTTCAAAAAAAAAAGTTTAATACCATATATGCAGAAATTTACGTCGATTCAAAAATTAAAACTCCGAAACGCAATCCAAGAGGTAGTCAATGCTGCAATTTATTACAGCATTATTGCAGAAATACATTAATTTGTTAGTAATAAGGCGTTATTTTCATCGCTAGTGGCGAGAGCGCTGTGTAGTTTCTCGATACGCGGGCTTGACTATATTTGCCTATGATGCTCCGAAACCCTTTTCCTTCCAGAAATGGTAAACAGAAATAGTGATAAGTAAACTTTGTACCCTCAAACTATTATATTAATTTTAAAAGCTAAAGGTATTCCTGTAAGAATCACTGCAATTAGTGTATGACCTGAACTTGCCAGACAAATCCGGTAAAAAACTGATTACCCGCCGCTCATAAATCGGGAGAAAAGGTGTGAATTCTCATGTTTTTTTTTGTTTTTTAATGGGCGCCAGCTGTGACTAGCAGCGAGGGAGCTAGAATTCGGCAATAAACAACACTAATGTAAGATTAAGTAACAATTTAATCTAATTAAAAGAATAATCCGTAAAATTATAATATATATTCAGATTTTAAGAAAAGTAAACTGCCAAAGAGTATGCACATAACGGCACTAACTTTGTAAACAAAGAATTTAATAAATTTGCGAAAAATGGGATTATCAACATGCTACCTTGTCACCTCATCAACATTATGAGGAAGGCACAGGAAGATGATCAAGACATTTGGTTTTCTTTATTGCACTGGCGAAGTGTTCCTAACAAGTATGATTCTAGCTCTGTACAACGATTATTTTCAAGAGTCACGAGAATTTCAACACCTACCATTTCTTCAAAATTGATTCCTGAAGTAGTTGCAGAAGTTCCCGAAAGAATTTTCAAAGGGCGGAAGAAAAATAAGTACTACTACGATAGAAAAGCAACACAACATATACATTTGGACATTGGTCAACCAGTAACAGTGCAGCTAAACCCCCATACCGACAGGCTCTGGTCGCCAGGAAAAATAGAACATGCGTACGCAGATATCAGATTCGTATGAAGTTAAAGTAAATGACACATCTTACTGAAGAAACAGATTCCACATCAATCCCACCGAAGCGCATTCAGGCATGAATGTAGACCTGCGAGAAGATATCCCTGTGACTGACATTTCTTGGATGTGAGTAAATCTCAGCAAACCGCCATGAACACCCGTGAGAATTCGACCCCCTTAGCCAGACCCTCATCGACCAGACGACAACGAGTTAGACGACTACCAGGAACTAATGACTATAGAGATGACTATACATTATTATTGTTTTTTTTTTTATCAAAATACTCTCTAGTTAGATTTTTACCCATGCATAACTAATGCAATTGAATTTTCTGTCGCTGTCATTATTGTCGTTTTATTTATTTATATTTTCGTCCTCGATATTTTATGTTTGCTTATACCTTTGTTGTAAAAAAATCGTTTTTCTAAAAACGTTATCTACAACGCTTCAATGTTTACGAATGAGCAGAATACCTTTCTTTTTGGAAGCATACTTCCGTGGAGGATTTCGCAGAGAAGAGGTACCTGGGAATATTCATTGCAAATTTGCTACGATGAGTACATTCTACAGTTTCCAATTGAAGGTGTAGACTTCAACTTTTCAAACTCAAACTTTTCGACAGCATGTTCGTCGTATTGCGCAACGTTTCAGACAGACGGGTAGTTTGTTTAAAGGGAAAATTCTCTGGAAGAAACACAGTTCTTAGCAATGAAACTGTAGAAGACATACGAGTCAGAATGCCGAGAAGAAGAAACCTATACGACAGTTATCGCAACAAACAGGTATTTCATATGAACTAAGATTACATATGTTTTTTAGGGTAAAATCATCATATGGTATCATATGGTTCCTATCGAAAGGCACTAAAAAAAATTTGCATATGCATCCATATGAGGTTTCAGTTGTGCAAGAACTGTTACTGGTTGATTATGAAAGACGTGTCCAGTACTGTCACTGGTTCAACCAACATTTATATAATAACGAGATGCTGGACATCACATTTTTCAGTGACGAAGCACGGTTCCACTTTAACGGTTTTGTAAATTCGCAGAATTATCGTATATGGTCGACTGAAAACCCACACGAATTCAGAGAAACTTTGGACAGATTTGGGTTGCCATGCCACGTAGAAGAATTATAGGTCCAATATTCTTTAACGACAATATAAACGCACACAATTATCGACAACAAATCCTACAGCCATTTTTAAACGACTTACACCATGATGAACTACATGATGGATATTTCCAACAAGATGGTGCCACAGCTCATACCGCGAATGAAACAATAAGGTTTCTTGAGGAATTTTACGATAACCGTTTAATAACTAGAAATCCGTGGCCCGCACGTTCACCTGATCTAACTCGTTTGGATTTCTTTTGTTTGTTTCTTTTTTAAGAATAAAATATACAGAAACCCTCTACATACGATTGAAGGACTCCAGCAAGCCATACCAATGCAATTCGAACAGTATCACCTGAAGTTTTAATCAAAACAACATAACATCATGAAACAATATGAAAAGAAGAGTTGATACCTGCCCAGAAAAGAAATGGTCAACATTTTCAACCCCTTTTATAAAAATTATTTTTATTATTATATTATTATTTAATTTTATTCATCATACATTATTGTTTAATTAATGAATTATTTGCCATAATTTATTTCTTGTAATAATAATTTACAAGTTGATTTTAAAAATAAAAATATCCTGTAATACCATAAATTGTTATCTTATTTCAGTGTCTTAGTTTAAACAATTGTCAAGTTAAACTTCAGATGAGTTTTTTATTCGCGAACGAAATTTAAATTATATTACACGTTTTTACACGTCAATATTTTCATATGCAATACAATGAGAGGTTATGTCGATTAATATCCCCACACCTATATTCGTTTGTTCAATCATGACCTTGACGCGCTTCAATCTTTGTTGCTCTCAGTGTATATTCTCTCTACATATTTTAACACTAATATTAAACAAGGTATTTGTCCCCAACAAGAAATCCCCGAAGACGTGTATCTTTCTCTCAGTTCAGTTAACGTAAAAGATAAATAATATACATTAACTTCAATACTGAATACAACAAGTAAAAATGTAAAAATTAGTAAAATAAAAAATAGAACTGGAACCTTTACCCAAAGATACCGAACTTTCCTCTATTTCTAATATACAAACATCTGAGAAAACGAAAATGATGGTTTTCCCGTAGTCTCAGCAGTTCGTATGAAGAGGGTCAAAGAGGATCTACCTATGCTAATGATCAACGCCGAGAAAAACGAAGAGGGGAAAAAGTGTTCGACCTTAGAGAAGTAAAGGGCATAAGAGTTCGTGCCGAAGCAAAAAGAAAATCGACATCGGTGACGCAATGCTTCAGATGTCAGGTTTACGGACATGTCCAATATCGGTGCACGGCCGATTATAGATGCGTAAGATGTGCGGGGGAGCACCCATCTTCTGAGTGCCCACACAAAGGTACAAGGATGCCGAACTCGAAATGCGCGAACTGTGGAGGCGCTCACCACGGAGCCAGTAGTGTTTGCTCATTCCACCCGTTCAATGTAAGGAAAAGGAAGGAAGAAGAGAAAAAAGAAAAGGTAGAGAAAGCAACTACGAAAGACGGATTATCCTTTGCGCAGGTGACTAAGACGGAAACCCAGGAAAACACGGCGGATTTCTGAAAAGAGTAAAGCAACTAGCCCGAGGAATTGGAGAGAATGATGCCTTTATCAAGACAGCTTGGAAATGGCAATTAATGAAAAGAATAACGTATTAATCAATGAAACTTTCAAGGTAGCGACCTGGAACGCAAACGCGATAAAGAATAGGAAGGAGGAGCTGGGTTGGTTCCTCCAGGAGGAAAATGTGATGCTATGCATGATACAGGAGACCTGGTTAAAGCCCGGAGACTCATTCCAGTTAAGAGGGTATAGAACTTTTAGAAAAGATAGAACGGGTGCCAGTTATATAGAATATTCTTGACTAGTATATACTGATAATAATAATCTGTTTATTTGTGTTAGTTTATAAGTATTTCATTGTCATTAATATTGTTTACAGACCATCGCTCATATTCTCATCCTAATCTGTTTATTGTATTAGTTTATAAGTATCTCACTACCATAAATATTGTTTATATCGTATCTTTATTTACAATTCATTATCTAAATTTCTATATAATGTATAATACTTTCTTCAGAATGCAGTTATGGAATTGCAGCGCAAGAATAAACAACTATTCTAAAACGCAGTTAGTTCATTTCGACGCCCCTTAATACGTCCCACAGAACTTGCCCCGGGAGGAGGAGTAACCATATTGGTTAAAAAACAGCATCTGCGCAAGGATGATAGAAGTGGTCACGAAAGTTGAGGCAATCGGAGTTGAAATACCGCTGAATGGGATAGTAATGGCATTCTTCTCAGTGTATGATAGACCAAGGAACACCTTAGAAAAGGGGGACCTGGACAAACTGTTAAGCCAAGACCGTTGCGTAATAGGAGGAGATCTAAATGCCAAAAATACAGCATGGAACTCAAGGCTTGTCACCAAGAATGGCAGGATCTTAGCAGAATGGGGGGGGCATCAAGAGGAATGTTCAGATCCACGGTCCTGAAGACGCCACGGCCTACCCGAGCAACGGAGGAAGGGCAGATGTTTTGGAACATATACATAACGAAGAAGATCCGCCTTCAGGGCATCGTAACACGGCAAGAGATGGACTCAGACCAATTTCCAGTCATCGCAGAGATCGGAGGAAGAAGTGCTGAAAAGAAAGGGCCCAGGAGTAAAACAAACTGGTCGAAGTTCGCGTACAAAACAGCAGAGTATCCCTTTGTGGAGGAACCTTTAAACTCAGATAGTATCGAAGAGGCAACAATCGAACCAACCAAAGCGCTGCAAAATACACTGGAGCAGTGTAGAGTGCAGACACAAATCCACCAGAGGAACCAACTTCAACTGAGTAAGGAGGAGAAAGCATTATTAAGGAAGAAATACGACACCAAGAAGTGCTGGAACAGGACCAAACTGGAAATAGATAAAAGGAGATACAACAAACTGAAAGTGGAAACCAGAGCGATGATAGAAAGAGTCAAGGATAGGGAGTGGAGGAACATGATACAGGAGGCAGAGCAAGGACCTAACAACTTCTGGAATGTCCTAGACAGAATGGGTCGTCGAAAGGAGCCAAACGCGCCCATGAGAGCGGAGGGAAAATTTTTATTCAAGGATAGAGAAAAGGCAGAGGTGGCAGCCAATATCCTACAAGAAGAATTTCAATGTAAAGGGACCACGGACAGGGGAACATGGATAACTGTAAGAAAATCGATAAATAGACTAGACGAAGCGGAGATACAACAACAGGACCAGAAGAAAGTGACTTACCAACTAGAGCGTTAAAGGTGATGAGCAAAGGAGCAAAACAGGAACTAACGAGAATTATAGAAGGAATACTCAGAAATGGTTTTTTCCCCGACTGCTGGAAGGAAGCCAGAATAATAACACTCCCCAAAGGAGAAAAAGACCCCTCTCTGATGGTAAACAGGCGCCCAATCAGTCTCCTCAATAGACTAGCAAAGGTGGCTGAGAGAGTGATTAAGAATAGATAGAGTTCGTTGAGGAAAAGGCCATACTACCGACAACACAACTTGGGTTTAGGGAAGGGTTGGGAGCAAGCCCACAAGCCCTAAACTTGGTGGAAACAGTCAAAAAGGAATTGAAACCAAGAAAAAAGAACATTCTAGCCTTGCTCGATGTTGAAAAGGCTTACGACAAAGTATGGCGAAACGGACTGTTACTCAAGCTGGAGAAGCAGAAGATTCCATTGTACCTAAGGAAAAGAGTAAGATCTTGGCTAACTAACAGGAGGTACAGAGTTAGATTTGGCGAAGCCATCTCCGAACAGAAAATAGCTAGGCAAAGGTTACCCCAAGGATCCCCTCTGCCACCAGCACTGTTTAACCTATTTTTAAGTGATATTCCAAAGTATCAAAAGGAGGTAAAGGCGTTCCAATTTGCAGACGACACAGCATTACTGGTAGGAGGTCGCAACTTCGATTCGTGTATTACAAGAATGGAAAGAGCCCTAAAAACAACGGCAGACTATGCAAGAAAATGGAATATTCTATTTAACAAAAAGAAGACGGCGGTGATGTTCTTTGGGAAGAAATCCTCAAGGAATGATAAAGTACAATGGGACCAGGACTACCTGAAAGTCAAAAACGGAGCAACGTACTTGGGGGTGTTACTGGACGCAAGGTTAACTTTTAAAGAACATGTGGAAAGAAGAACGCGTCTGTCAAGAAAAAGAGTAGCAAAGCTTTACCCCCTAATAAAGCAGGGAAGCGGACTATCAACGTCAAATAGGAGTAAAATCCTCAAAGGTATTGCTTTGCCAGTAAGTAGCTACGGAGAGGAGATATGGGCTAAGGGGAGCAGGACAGCCATCCGACTAATGGAGAAATCGCAAAGAAAACTAGCTAGGAGATGTATAGGAGCGCCATGGTTCATAAGGAATGTAGACATAGCACGGGAATTGAAATTGGTACCAGCAATGGAAAAAGCGGGAGAACGAAGGAGAAGGCCCATATGTAGTCTAAAGGAGCACCTGTCCCCGGGTATCCAGGCGATAGGGAATAGCATCAACAGTTAGTTTTCAAAAGATTCGTCACCTAACCAACAATACAGGGGTTTAGGTAGACAATGTAACACTCTCATAGCCAAAGTCTGAAAAGAGTGCGAGTTAAGGGAGGAGGAAAAAAACCCGCGGCGGCTAGTAGCTGATATTAGTTTGTCTGATCGTAAATACCCGCGAAGATGTTTGTTTATATTGCGTACGTACTAAACGCCGTACAACAATTTAAATTAAATTAAATTAACAACTTCAGAAGTAGCTGTGAGTGTGAGTGTGAGTGAATATTCAGGATTTCTATTTTTGATGTATGCAATAAATAAAATGTGTTCTAGTGAAATAAATCGTTGGTTTTTGTGTTTTTATTCCTCAAAACAGCGAGACAAAAAAAAATGCTTGACAGAAATATAATTACAATACACAATGATTTAGTTTTATAATAAATTTACAATTTACTTGACGGTTTGATACGAGATTTACTAAACAATGTATTTGTTTGGTTTATAAAATATAAATGGGGCGGTTGAGATTACTAGTTTGACTAGTACAGGGCGTAGCAAAATAATTTAGCGGGCTACAGTCTGTAATCGAAGCGAAAGCGGAAGGCTACGTCGTGTCACGCGCTAGGGGCGGTTACGATCTGTAACCGAACCAGGAGACGGAAGATTGCGCCATTCCCCACGGACAGTACGATCGGTAATCGCGCGGAGAGCGGGAGACCACGTCGCGTCACGCCGAGGGGTGGCTACGATCTACATCCGAACGAGGGGTGGAAT
This sequence comes from Protaetia brevitarsis, assembly GCA_004143645.1. Taxonomy (NCBI): domain Eukaryota; kingdom Metazoa; phylum Arthropoda; class Insecta; order Coleoptera; family Scarabaeidae; genus Protaetia; species Protaetia brevitarsis. The sequence goes on from RXPK01000269.1 coordinate 179,760, forward strand.
ATTGCGTCGCGCCACTCCCGGAGGGCGGCTATGGTTTGCAATCGCGCGGGGAACGGTGAACTAAATCGCGCTTCTCCCCAGGGGCGGCTACGATCAGTAGCTGGGAAAGAGCGGAGGAATAGGCGGCTAGGATGTGCATATATATAAATGAAGGACCAGAACCAACTGTAGAACCTCCTATTTTTCCTAAAAGCTATAAAAGCTTACCACAGCAAAAGATAATGTTGAACTATCGAGAGATGTTTTGGATTTAAGTTCGCAATTGTCAGATCTCTCAGCACAAGATCCAAGCATACCAGAAAGAGAGGAAACAAATGGTTTAGGTCCGCACACCAGAAGAATAGGCCATCCCTAAGTACTGCTGGACAGGCTGACAAGGGAATTAGGGAATTCAAACCTTCAGCCACCAAATAGGAACACCAGTGAACAGTTCCACAATGTACTATATCCGTGTTAGTTGCGGTAAGACCACAAATAAAACTGTGCCGGGAGTGACAGTGGATGCACACGAAAAAAAAAGAAAAAGAAACAGTGCAATGTATTCGAAATTCGAAAAACCAAAAGCTGTTGTTACAAACGAGGCACGGAAATAGTGATGCGTCATGGGTATTATCGTGAGTGTGTAGGACATGCGATCTTTACTTTCATTTTCATTTATAATTCACCCCAATCAATAGGATTATAATTTTTTATGGTACTGTTGTTGTAAATAAATAGAATAAATATGATAAAAATCTTACAGCCTTAAAAAACATGAAATAACTCAAAATCATACCTTTGATTTTAACAATATAACAATTTTAAACAAAGAACAGAATTTAAAAACACGTAATATACTTGAAATACTTCAAATTTATAAACATAAAAACGCAGTTAATGATAAAACAGACATACAATATTCCAGAAAACTATATAACTTAATTTTATTTATAGCTAAATACAATATATTTTAAAGATCTATTTAATCACAAAATTCAACAATAAATAATCAAAACATACTATATTAAAACGCAATTTTTAAATAAAACATGATAGAGGTGTTATTTTTTATGCAAAATTATAAATTTATTTGCAGGTTTCTCTTCGGTGCTTGCAGTAACGTGTTGTTTGGAAATATGGCGACAAAGTATTTTTTTGAAACTATCAACGCGTGCTAATTTTTTTGGTGACAAGCAGATTAAAGGGGTGAAAATGCCGTCGAAAGCGGACATATTATTGAGATGACTACTGATTTACATAAATCATCAGCTATACTTACAGGAAAAGTCAGTACTAGTATGAAAAATAAAACGTATGATATAGAGGTTAGAGGCAGTTTTACTATGTTAATTACAGATGCACATCGATAAAGAGGATGGCATAGTAAAAGGCACCTGTACCTGTCCGAGGGGACTTTTTCCTGTTGTCATCACATGGCTACGTTGTGTATTCATGCACGTGATAATGTCAGCGTTACAGATACCAATGTTCTTGAAATATTCAAGCATTTGAAAATTTGGCAATAGCTCATTTAGAAAAAGAGTTTTCAGTGAAAATATCTCCAACCATTTACGAATCTTTTTTTATTCATATAGAATTCTTATTACCAAGATATTCCTGAGATAGCGTTCCGGATAACACCTGGAGTTTTTGCAGGTAACAAGTGGTAATAAAGTGGCCACAATTATTTGCAAGCAATAGTTCTCAGAAGAAAACTTTCTAATGTAGATCTTGAACGAAATTATTGCATAAACCGGCGAACCAGGGATAGGAAAATCATCTCTGCTTCGATCGCACGGTTGACTGTCACTAGAGATGTATTTCTAAATCTCTATTCGAAAGTAATTGACAATATCCAATACATCTTGCTCAAGAATTTAATATATCCAAATCGACAGTAAGTACCATTCTTCGCAAAAACATAAGTAGTATAACTAGGCGGATATCACCTCAGTTTCAAGGTCGTTCGTCTTTTTATTCACGGTTTAATTAGCGGATTTGATCGCAATAAAGCTTCACCCACGATGATGACATCCACTGTAGCAGTATACACGTGAACAGCTTTTACTTGGGAGGCGAAGGGGGATATCGCGATTTCTAATCCGCGAATTATTTAAATTCACGATTGAATTCTGATGTTTTTGTCTTTTTCTTTCAAAGAATTTTAGGAATTCTAATACAACCACTTTCTCATCATGACTATGTGGAGTACATTACCGTTCTTTCAAAAAGCTTTAGTTTAATGATTCTGACTAATTACCTAATAATTACAGCAGAAATTTTGCATAAAGATACAGTTGTTGTACTAAACATAGTATATGACGTCGCATTGTTTAAATATTTTTAATTCATGAAATAGGAATTTGCAGTTGCATAAAAATACCGCTCTAATACTAAACATAGTGTATGACCTCGCATTGCCTAAATATTTTTAATTCATGAAATAGGGATTTGCAGGGTTATTATTGGTTACTCTCCAGCTTTCATTCTATATTCGTTATATATTAATGAGCGGTTCAATGCATATGTGTACCTAGCTGTGACCTTGTTGCTTTCACATTGCGTGGAAGTAAATCCTTTGAATAGTATCATCTGCCTAATAATTACTTTAGAAATACTTACATAACTAGATGCTGCGCATCTAGGAGTAGAGGAAGGTGGTACTTGAGGAAGGTGGTTTTTTGAAGTCGGTCCATTCACTTGAAAATCATCTTTTATAATGTGCAGTATGTTTTAAGTAGTTTACTTTTGTTCTTGCTTTTGGAACACTCTGTATAGTTGAAAATATTTTTAGGTTATGCAGCATTGAAATCTGCACAACTTTGGTAGAAAAGATTTTTTCTTAAAAGCAAAAAGAAAGCTGTAATAAAAAAAAACCCAGTTTTCGCGAACACCCTGTATATTTAAAAATATGTTTAGGTTATGCAGCATTCATTCTGTACAACTTTTGTAGAAAAGTTTTTTTCCTAACATCCAAAATAGAACTATAGTGAGAAAACCTAGTCTTCCTGAACACCCGGTATATTTAAAAATAATTTTAGGTTATGCAGTATTCGATTTTGTACAACTTTTGTAGAAAAGATTTTTTCCTAAAAGCAAAAATAGAGCTATAATGAAAAAACCCAGTCTTCCTGAACACCCGGTATATTTGAAAATATTTTTAGGTTATGCCGCATTCAATTCTATAACTTTTGTAGAAATTTTTTTTCCTAAAAGCAAAAATAGAGCTATAATGAAAAAACTCAGTCTTCCTGAACGCCCAGTATATTTGAAAATATTTTTAGGTTATGCAGCATTCAATTCTATAAGACTTTTGTAGAAAAAAATTGTTTCCTAAAAGCAAAAATAGAGCTATAATTAAAAAACTCAGTCTTTCGAACACTCTGTATATTTTAAAATATACTACAATATTAAAGAGGATATATAGTTCTTATATCTATAGCCTTCAGAAAACACACATTGTACATATTGGAAAACGTACATACATACTCAGAGGAACATCAGTTTTCAATGATAATATGCATATGCTAAACATTTCTATGAACAATGAACCAAAAAAAGATAGCAACATTGATGCAACATAAAATAAGTTTATAAATAACCCAAATTTTTTCCCAAGGAAAATGCCTCTTAATTATTGCAGTTAATAACAGAAATACATTAATTTCTGTGAAATATGCATTTTAGGGATATATATATTTGAAGTGTTTAATATATTGGCATAGGTTGGCAACACTATTGTAAGAATGATTCTAGATTGTTCTATGATGTAGTTAAGCAGTATGTCAGGTTAAATGTTCTACAGTTTTAATAAACATTTTTAAGAGAAACTAAAGGTGTTAATGAATAAAAACATTAAAAATACCCAACAAAAAGGTTATGGGCCCAGAGTCGACTGTGTGTAGCTGCAGTTTTATAGGGTGTCTTCCCGTTTCGAGCGTTCCCCTTTCGGGCGTCGAAAAATTTTACCTGAAATAGTCCCGTTTCGGGCGTCCAAATTAGATATCTTTTTCTTTAATCCCATTTCGTGCGTAAAGTCGTTAAGGGATTAAAAATTCTAATTTTGGATTACCGCCTAAAGGTTTCGATAATTGTTTTATTACGGTGTGTTTACTTATTTTAATGCATACATAAAATAAGTTTATAAATAACCCAAATTTTTTCCCAAGGAAAATGCCTCTTAATTATTGCAGTTAATAACAGAAATACATTAATTTCTGTGAAATATGCATTTTAGGGATATATATATTTGAAGTGTTTAATATATTGCATAGGTTGGCAACAACTATTGTAAGATGATTCTAGATTGTTCTATGATGTAGTTAAGCAGTATGTCAGGTTAAAATGTTCTACAGTTTTATTAAACCATTTTTAAGAGAAACTAAAGGTGTTAATGAATAAAAACATTAAAAATACCCAACAAAAAGGTTATGGGCCCAGAGTCGACTGTGTGTAGCTGCAGTTTTATAGGGTGTCTTCCCGTTTCGAGCGTTCCCCTTTCGGGCGTCGAAAAATTTTACCTGAAATAGTCCCGTTTCGGACGTCCAAATTAGATATCTTTTTCTTTAATCCCATTTCGTGCGTAAAGTCGTTAAGGGATTAAAAATTCTAATTTTGGATTACCGCCTAAAGGTTTCGATAATTGTTTTATTACGGTGTGTTTACTTATTTTAAGTACGATATGTTTACACAGGGATTATAAATCGTTTGAATTTATAACCATAATTGTTGAAGTCGTTAAGGGATTAAGAACTAATTTAGTTGCGGATTTTTTTCAACCAATCGGACTACGTCTGAATAATATATAAATATTGCATTACTTCTAAAATAAATTAGTTCTGCCGAATTCTTAGTAAGTACAATTAGGTTCTTCAAAGCTTTCGTGGATTTTTGTGATGGAAGTGATAGAATCAAAACGTGGAAACCAGTCATCCTGTATTCTGGACACAAGTTCAACTTGAAAGCAAAAAACAAGAAACTTAACTCTTCGATGGATTGCATAAACAGGAACTGCCCAGGAGCGATTGTACTGATGAAGTAAAATCAAAAGTTATAAGTGAGAAAAGTCATATCTGTGTTCCAGATATTGCAAAAAATGAAGTTGATAAGTGTTTATATAAAGCCAAAAAGAGCAAGGAAGAAGTGACACCAGTATCGCAAATATATCGACAAGAGATGATGGTTGCTAAGGACAGAGGTTTGGATTTCGTTACAAATATTCCACAGTTTACATCAGTGAAACATGCATTGTATAATGACGACACAAATTGCTAAGCATTAACTCTCTTCCAAAAAAACGAGAGATATAGAGGTTCCGAGTTTATGAAAGAGTATACCATAATTGACGATGGTAAGGAGACAGGATTCTTGTATTTGCAATGGACGGAGGTAACTTATTGGCAGCAGGTTCTTGCTTCCTGTTCGATGGACTTTTAAAAGCTGCAGTTCTGTGTTTTGCCAATTATACACAATTCACGTGGATATTAGTAGTACGGAAGAAAGAACACACATCATTCCTGCTGTATATGCCCTGTTACCCGACAAAAAAGAGGCGACCTATAAACGACTCTTTTTCTTGTTAAAAAATAAGTCAAGAATTTTTTACCGAAAAAATGTATTCTTGATTTTGAAGTTGCCGCAATTAATGCTCTAGAAGAAGTTTTTCCGGTTACAGTTATCAAAGATGTAACTTTCATTTTAACCAAACTCTTTGGCGCAAAGTACAAGATTTAGGTCTAACAAACTTATACAAGGACAACGAGGAAGTAAGAAACCACATAAGAAAGTGTGTGCATTAGCTCATCTGCCAGAAGATAAATTACAGATGGTTGGCTCTGTATCATGGAAATTCTCCTACCCAAGAAGCCATTGTTAAATTTAACGATTATTCGTTGATCAATGGATTGATAATTCTCGCCACCGAATATGGACTTGCTATGAGAACGTCATCGGACTACAAACTCTGTGAAGGATGGCATAACAGACTTAACAGACGAATCGGAAAAGCACATCCCAATATATTTGAATTGATGAAAGTTCTTCAAGAAGAAATGTATTATTATAATACTGTTTTCCAACAACACTGTTGTGCATAAGTACCCCAAAAGAGCAAGAAAATATTGTGAATTAGATAGGCGGTTAAAATAGTTTTTAGCGACCTAATTCAAATAGACAGAATCTTAGTGACACACTGGACAAACTAACACATTGTAAAATTATAGAGTTTTTAAATTTTTTTTTTAATTTTAATGAAGTTTTGTATATAGTGTATATAGTTGAACGTACTTTTTTTTTTTTTTTTTAATACATGTTACTGATGTGGAATTTGTTTTAATTTGAAATTAAACTACGGAATCAGCAAAACTCCTTAACTTTGTTTTATTTTTTCATATTTCCTATAAAATAATAAACTGACGCAGGAAACGGGAATTTCAACGCACATTCACTTCCCATCTATAGAGCGAACGCCCAAAAGGGAAAAATTTTGTGAAACGCACGAAACGGGAACGCCCGAAACGGTCACAAATCGTTTTATAGTGTGTTTCCTTATTGTAAATTGAAGAAGAGGGAATTGAATGTGAACAAAAACACAAGAATGGCGCAACAGAATACTAATATTAATATACCTCAGCTTGAAACAGGAAATTTTAGCAATTGGAAGTTTCGTGTGGAAACACTATTAGACGAAAAAGGAGTGAAAGATGTGTTAGTGAAAAAAGAAGAGGATTTTGGAAATAACGATGATAAAGTAGCATTTACGAAGAGAGATGTGAAAGCAAGATCAATAATCATCCAGTGCATTTCTGATAAACATCTGGATCTAGTTAAAGATCTGAAAACAGCAGGTGAGATGATGAGAGTATCAACAAATTTATTTGAGCGAAAAAGCATTTTCACAAAGTTACATTTAAACAAACAATTACTCCTACTGAAATGTGAAGCAAATAATAAATTAGAGGATCACTTCTTAAAATTTGACAAATTAATTCGGGATTTAGAACAAGCCGGTTCAAAGCTAGATGAAAGCGATAAAATATGTCACTTATTATTGACGTTAGGCGAGAGATACAGCACAGTTATCACTGCTATCGAAACAGTAGCTCCGGACAAATTAAGCATGGAATTTGTAAAAAGTAGACTTTTAGATGAAGAATTAAAAACAGAAAATTCAAATAAAACGTCAAAAAGGCATGAACAGAGTGAAGTAACATTTAATGTAGCACAAATAGTATGTTTTAAATGCAATAGAAATGGCCACAAGAGTTATGAATGCCCAAACAATACAAATACTAGAAGAGGTGGATTTAATAATAGAGGAAGAAGAACAAGAGGAAATTTGAATTTTGGAAATAGAAGAAACCCGCAACAAAAGAATGAAAATGTTAATCAAGTTGAAACAAACATATCCTTTGTGGCGATGACGTGTGAATCGTTAGAAAATGAAAATAAATTTATATTAGACTCTGGCGCAACTTATCATTATGTGATGAAGAAAATGGAAAAATATATGTCAAACATAAGAAAAGTGCAACGTCCAATAAAAATAAAAACGGCAAATGGACAAATAATGACTGCTAAAGAAATAGGTGAATATAAAGCGCAATGTCAAGGTAAGAATTTAACAATTCAAGCACTAATAGTAGATGGCATGAGAAATAATTTATTGTCTGTAGTAAAATTGATAGAGAAAGGATACAAAGTCATATTTAAAAAAGATATAGCAATTATTAGAGGGAAAAATTTTATAATTAAGGGAGAAATTGATGAGAATAATTTGGCAATATTAACAATTGGAAATGAATCTTGCAATGAAGCAATTATTAGTGACACAAACATTTGGCACAAACGGCTAGGACATTTAAATAGAAATGGATTAAAATTGTTGGGATTACCATTCTCAAATGATAAATGCTCACAATGTTTAGAAGGAAAAGCTACAAGAAGACCATTTAAACGAATTCAGACTTATACAAAACAATGGGTGACCTAATTCATTCTGACATAAGTGGACCTGTGACTCCAACAACAGCAAATGGAGAGAAATATTTTCAAGTATTAATAGACGATTTTTCACATTTTGCGGTTGTAAAGTTATTAAAATCAAAAGACGAAGCTGAAGAAAATATCAAGGAATTTATAAATCTAATTAGGACACAACATGGAAAAAGGACCAAAAGGATAAGGGTGGACAATGGACGTGAATTCATATCGAATGCTTTCAAATCATGGTGTAGTAAAAAACGAATACAATTGGAATATACAATTCCATACAGCCCAATGCAGAACGGAAATCAGAAAGAATGAATAGGACATTAATGGATAAAGTAAGGACAAAATTTGTAGATACTAATTTACCAAAAACTCTCTGGGGAGAAGCAATTTACTGTTCGGCATACGAATTAAATAGAAGCCCCACCAATGCACATCAAGATAAAAATTTAACACCAGCAACACTTGTGTATGGAAGAAAAGATTTATCAAAGCTACGAGTATTTGGATCGAAAGTGTGGATAACCAATTTACCAAAACCAAGTAAACTTGAGCCAAGAGCGAAGCCCGCAATTATGGTTGGATATTGTGGCGGCGGCTATCGTGTTTGGACCCTTCTACAAATGAAATAATGAGAGCAACAGATATAAAATTTGACGAAGATAATACAGATTACAAATACTTTCACCAGAAATGGATGAATATAGAGGGAGATATGAACATGAAAAGAAGAAAAAGGTGCTGAGAACATAATTGAAAATAAAAATGGAGAAGTATCTAAAACAGAAGAAAAAGAAAAGACTACTAGATTAGGAAGAACAGTTAAAAGACCCGATTATTTGGATGAATATTACAACTATACAGCATATTGTTTATTAACTGGAGAAATGGATCCTAATTCCTATGAAGAAGCCAATGAAATACCAAGAGTGGAAAGAATCAATAGACAAAGAACTAAATTCTCATAAAAGACTAGGAACATGGACTGAAACTGAACTCCAAATGGTAAAACAGCAGTTGATTGTAAATGGATATTCAGAACCAAAGAAGATGGTACAAAAAAATCTCGACTAGTGGCTAAAGGTTACCAAATGAGCAATGAAGAACCTTTGGATGTACTATATGCTCCTGTAGCAATGATGGCGACAATAAGGCTGTTACTTGCACATGCACTTCAAGAAGACTGGAAAGTAAAGCAAATGGACATTCCAACTGCATTTCTTAATGGAACTTTAGAAACCGATGTATACATCAAACCTCCTCAAGGTGTTACAGCAAAAGAAAATACTGTGTTTAAATTAAATCGTGCTTGTATGGTTTAAAAGATTCTCCAAGATGCTGGAACAATAATTTAATGCAGATGCAATAAAATATGGTTTTGTGAGGTCCAATTATGATTCGTGTTTATATTATAAGAAAAACTTATGGTTAGTGATATATGTCGATGATATTATAATTACAGGCGAAGAAAAGAAATACAACAATGTATAATATGGCTAAAACAGAAATTTAATGGAAAGGAAATAGGTGAGATTAAAGAATATTTAGGGATGTCAGTGGAACGTAATGAACACAGTTTAAAAATAAGGCAAAATATTTTAATTGATAAGATCTTGAAATCTTTTAATATGGAGAACTGCAATGAAGTTACTACTCCTATGGAAACGAATTTTAAGTATAACAACGATGCAATCGTGAATGTTCCATACAGACAATTAATTGGAAGTCTAATGTATCTAGCTACCACAACCAGACTAGATATAATGTACAGTGTATCCTACCTTAGCAGATTTTTGGAAAACCCACAGAAGAGGCTTGGAAAGCAGGCAAAAGGGTACTACGATACTTGAAGGGGACAAAAAATCTAGGACTAGAATATAAGAAAGGTGACAGAGTGCTCCAGGCATACTCGGACGCGGACTGGGCAGCTGACAATGAAGATAGGAAGAGTGTAAGTGGAAGTGTTGTTTTTTACTGTGGAAATCCATTTCATGGTTTTCGAAAAAACAAAACTGCGTTTCGCTTTCCAGTGCGGAATCAGAATACGTTGCTGCTGCGTTAACCGCTCAAGAGTTAGTGTATTTAAAAGGAATTCTAAATGACTTTAACTTAAAAAACAATAAAAATGTTTTATTGATGGACAACATAGGTGCAATATGTATGATAAAAAACAATGAGAATTCTAAAAGAAGTAAACACATAGATATTAAATTTCATTTTATTAAAGATTTATTTGTAAAAAATGTATTTGATATTGAACATGTAAAGTCAGAGGACAATATAGCTGATATGTTAACAAAATCGTTATGTAAATTTTAAGTTTGAAAATGTAGAGATGATTGTTTGTTTAATTGAATGTTAAGAGCATATTTTGTGTAGCGATTTAGAACTTTTTTTGTTTAAAGTACAAATCGAGAAGGGATGTGAAATATGCATTTTAGGGATATATATATTTGAAGTGTTTAATATATTGCATAGGTTGGCAACAACTATTGTAAGATGATTCTAGATTGTTCTATGATGTAGTTAGCAGTATGTCAGGTTAAAATGTTCTACAGTTTTATTAAACCATTTTTAAGAGAAACTAAAGGTGTTAATGAATAAAAACATTAAAAATACCCAACAATTTGTTAATTTCTCACTGTACAAAAAGCTTGCAATATTTGAATACAAAATTCATTAATTATAATAATTGTTTGATAAAACTCAACATTACATACAACATGCATAGGAACAACTGTTCGAAGTAATTGTATAATTGAAAATGTCCACGTCCCAATTTATTTTTGTTTTAAAAAAAATTGTATATCATTTAATATTTTTAACCTTGAGAATATTTTTCGGATTGTGTCTGCAACACTTGAGAAGGTTTAGCGGTAGCGTTCGTGGAACGACGCTTTGTCGGCTGCCGCCAGGGAAAGGATTAGCGGCGGCATCGTGTTCCGACGTCTTTGTCGGCGACCGCCAAAAGGAGGATTTGCGCACTCCGACTTCCTAGCGACAGCTAATCCCCTTGTTCTTATGCGCCAAACGTACCGCAAGCCTTTCGGTTAGAGATTAAACATTCGCAGAATTTTACTTGGTTTCCGACAAATAATGTAATATTAGAATTCTTAGAATCTGCACACGCGCAATCGCTGGTAGATTAAAGGAGATATGCGTCTTTCCTTGCGTTTCCTAATGGCTTATTTTCCCTGTCATCTTTTTGGTGAGTCGATCGTTACTTATGTATGTTGTACGTATTATATACACACAACTCTGTGATTCTTGAAGACACCGAATATGAGATTATCTTTACTTAGGGCTAATTATATAAATATTCTGCGTTTAAATAAAATGATCCACTCTCATAATAATAACTACAATTCCAATTTGACCGTTTTTATATTTATTAGTTTTTATTTATCCTTCGCGAGATCATATTTATACCCAACGTAAATTCCATAATATTGACAACTCATTATATTCACTAACATTAATTTACGTTGCTCAACAAAAAGTTATATTAGACGTTTGTTAGATGTCAGATTGGTCAGTGGCCAAATATGTACAATTACCTCAAATAATTATAACCCAGGTTCTTAAAACGAATTCAGACTCGTAATTCTAACAAATCAATGCAATTCCATCGTATTCCGCAACGGAGCGATTTATATTACCACAATTAAAACCTTTCTAGATTCCGCCAAAGGATTTATAAATGATAATTTGTATTTTTAATTCCCTTGTTCACGTTGCAATTTTATTTGTTTTAAAAAATAATTTTATATGCTGTAATATTTTAACCTTGAGAATATTTTTCGGACTGTGTCTGGAACACTTGAGGGGGTTTAGCGGCAGCTTCTTCGAACGACGCTTTGTCGGCTGCCGCCAAAGAAAGGATTAGCGGAGCACCGTGTTTCCACGTTTTTCATAGAAAAGATAATACCCTTGACGGTATGCGACAAAAGATGGCGGAACCTTTCTGGATATCACATTCGCAGAATTAGGCCTTTGCACTTGCCGCCAAGAAATTTTATATAAGAGAATATCGAAGATAAAAAATCATTTGACCATAGACGTTAACAGAGTAAGTATCGCTTCAACCGCTTTTATTGTAGGTACTTTAATTAGTACGTATATAGTAAGCTATGTATTATGTATATTTTTCTTGATGATTAATCAGCAATTGTATTATAAAAAAAAAGTAATATAAAGGCTTGAAAGATATATTTCCATGTAATTTAGGGTATGCTATCTGACTCAGTAAACCAAATTCAAATTTCCCTCATTATTTTAATAACTTCAACACTAAAGCATGAAGTTACCTACGATTTTTTATTCCAATAGTAGTTATTTAAATACTTTTAAGTTGAAATTACTAAATATAATTGCAAGAAATTTGAATTTTGTTTACTGGAACGTTATTACTGCTATATTATTTTGAAAAAGGAAATACCTTTTAACCTAACTTTTATTTATATTGTTGCTTTTTCTACACATAATTATGAATGCTTTGCATAAAGGATGCACAGTACGACACATTATTAATTATTGTCCAGCATTATTTCATATTGTCATACATAGAATTTTGCGTAGCCAATTTTTTGTTTTGTTTTTAATTTGAAAAATTGTCATAGTACTGTCTGCGTTATGCAACTTTTTTCAGAGAGTATTTGTGTTTCTGTTAATATGCTTATATTCAAATTTGGATTGACTTGTCATAGCTGTTAACAAATATTAGACGGTATAATATACTGGTATAATTTATACCAGTATGTTATGCCAGTGTATTAGTATGTGTTTGCATATGCCAGTGTAGCAGGTAACTTTGTTATTGGTTTTGCATCAGAGCTTTGTACAATTAATAGCTTGGTAATGTACCTATATACATACATTTATAGATGGATACGGATTCCGACACGTCGCAGTTATGGCCGGAGGGAGGAGGGGCGGCCGAAGGCGCACCGGCCGCCGACGCCGCACCGGCGGCAGAGGGCAGTAGGGGGGATTTGCCGATTGAGGAACCTCCTCTTTGCCCTTGACCTTGACCGACCCTAAGGTCAGCTCAAGGTCAAAGAGGAGGTTCCACAATCGGCAAATACGTTGGGGCAAGGTCAGATAAAGGTAAAGGTCAAAGAAATTAAGGTTGATAAGCTCAGTATCTCAATGAGGTTGTAGTAGTGCAGACGATTTATATCTTTCCGTTAGGATACCAAGCTAGTAAAATGTTTGAGTGTGAAAAGTGTGGAAAGTCATTTACTCGCTCAGATAAATAAAATCGACACGTGCAGAGTTCGTGTAAGGAAAAGAATAAAGTTGAGGATGATGCTGGACCCGCAAACTGTTTAAATGTGATATTTTATGATGTGTATGTGGAGAAAATTGTTACACTGCACATATTCGCTAGATTATCGAAGGCAATGCATTTGTCATTGTAGATGAAGGTGTGGAAAGAATTGTTGGAGTTTTGGTGATAGAATTGTGAGTTATCGTGTATACGATAATTCAAAACATTATATTGACGTAGAAGAGTTTGCCCATAATATAAGAGAAAAATAGCCACTTTAATCGATGGTATTTTGGGTATTCACAATTCAGTAAAAATTAATTTAGAATTGTATGGTCTTTACTTTTATTAACTAGAGAAAATGTGGAGGTTAAATCGTTTAATACGAAAATAAGGTCGTAACCCAAGGAAGTAATTTTTATGAAAGTTATGATGCCTTTATTGATGAAATTGCTGCCAAAATGTCTGAATTTCAAGAGCGGGATTCTGGTAAGAACGAGATAAATAATAAGAAACTTATAAATAACATAAGTATTTTGTAGGATGGACGCTATGCAAAATTTTGTACATGAAAGTTAATATCAATAATTTAATCCAATGAAAGCATCAAGTTTTATCTCTTTACCTGAACAAATAAAAAACAAAAAGCTATTATAAATGTACAAAATAATGACGACGCTTGTTTTGCGTGGGCAATAACTTCTGCTCTTCGTGAACCGGATGGTCTTCCACAACGAACGTCTTCGTATCCAGACTACAACACTGTTGCTGATTTTACCGATATAACATTTCCAGTAACGTTGAAGGAGATTGCAAAATTTGAAGAGAGAAATAATATATCGATAAACGTATATGGACTGGAATCACATTTTAATAATAGAGTGATATATGAAGTAGTAGGACCGTTACATTTTTCCAAACGAAGAAGGGTAGTTCATATAAATTTGTTACTTCTTTGTGGGATAATGGAAAAATCATTATTGTTGGATAAAAAATTTATCAAGGCTTGTATCTTCACAAAGATCGCAAGCTGGGCATCAGAAATATATCTGTGAAGGATGTTTAATTCATTTTTCGAGTCAGGAGAAAATTGGCAAGACACGAAGTGGAGGATTGTATGCAAATAAAGCGGAATTGCCAGGGACTGATTTTCGAATTAATAAATTTGGTGAACAGGTGTTGGAGAATATATTGCAATTTGAAATATTTGAAAAGCAATTGCGAATCCCCTTTATTATATACGCCGATTTTGAGTCGATATTGGAACCTCTACACACAGTCGAACCAACCCGGAAAAACCATATAATTTAAAATGTTATCAACACGAACCTTACTCTTTTGCTTACTATGTAAATGTAGTTTTAATAATGACTTATCTAAATTGGAAGTTTATCGCGGGGAAAATTGTGGCGGCGGTGTTTGTCAAAAAGTTGAGCAAGAAATAAATCGATTTATAGTAACTATTTAAGTAATGTGAAAGAGATGCTACCATTGACTATGGAAGAAGCAAGAAACTATGAACATTCGAAACTTGTCATATTTGCGAGAAATCTATTGAAAATTTGAATGAGAAAGTTTGCGACCACGATCACCAACAGGTTTGTACCGGGTGCCGCTCATATGACGTGTAATATAAATTACAAAGATCCAAATTTTATACCCATCGTGTTTCATAATCTATCAAATTATGACAGTCACTTATTCGTCAAATCATTAGCTTTAGAAAAAGAAGAGTTAGGTGTAATTGCCCAAACTAAAGAGGAATATATAACATTTTCGAAAAAAGTACATGTAGGTGATAAGGTTGATGTTAAGGGTAAAAACGCAAACTTTTTCTTAAAATGAAATTTATAGATTCTTTTAAATTCATGAATTCATCAATAGAAAATTAGCTTCTTATCTGGATGATGAACAATATCGGGAAACAAAACGGTATCTTGATGGAGAAAAGTTTGAAATTTGCGTAGGAAAGGGGTTTTCCCATATCAGTTTCTGACTTCGACAGAAATATTGCATTATCCAGAGTTACCAGCAAGGAAGAATTTTATGATATATAAGTGACAGCAATGTAAGCGATGAAGAATATGCTCGAGCTGAAAAGGTATGGCAATTATTTGAATGTCAGACATTAGGGGATTACAGCGATGTTTATGTAATGTCCGATGTAATGTTGTTAGCAGATGTTTTCGAAATTTTTAGAGATTTATGTATCAATAATTACAAATTGGATCCAGCACATTATTTAACTGCGCCTGGGCTAAGTTGGGATGCAATGCTGCGAATGACCGGTGTAAAATTAGAATTATTGACAGATATAGATATGCTTCATTTCTTCAAAATGGGTATACGGGGTGGTGTAAGTATGTGTAGTAAACGAATGGAATATGCAAATAATGAGTATGTTTCAAATTTTGACGAAACGAAACCTACGAAGTGGATAAGATACTTAGATGCAACAAATTTATATGGTTATGCAATGCGCTTCAAATTGCCAATAGACCAATTTCGATGGTTAACAGGGGAAGAACTAATTACGATTGATGTAAACACTATTCCAGATGATGGCAATTTGGATATGTTTCGAAGTGGATTTAGTATATCCACAAAATCTTCATGATGTCCATAATGATTTTCCTTTCTGTCCAGAGAATGTTATTCCCCCAACATCTAAACATCCCAAGTTAACTCCTAACTTACTTGATAAAACTAACTATATAATTCATTATTTAACACTCAAGCAGTGTCTAAAACACGGATTGCATTTACAACGTATTCGGCGAGGTATACAATTTCGTCAAGCAAATTGGTTAAAGAAGTATATAGACTTCAATACAGAAAGACGCAACGAGGCAACAATGAATTCGGTAAACATATTACAAGTTAAATATTAACAGCATATTTGGCAAGACCATGGAAAACGTTGAAAGAGGGTGGATATAAATTGGTATCTCATTGGGATCTTGGCGTAAAAATCGGGGGCGGAGGGATACATAGCTAAACCAAATTTTAAATCATCAAAGGTATTTTGTGATAGCCTAGTTGCGATAGAATTAGGAATAGTACGTGTTAAATACACTAAGCCGGTGTATGTTGGTTTTTCAATTTTGGAAATTGCAAAGATGGTGATGAATGATTTTCTTTATGATTACATCAAACCTTTGTATGGTGTCGACGTATCTCTCCTATACACTGATACTGATTCTCTTATATTGTCTATCGTTAATCATAACTTCTATGAAGATATGAAAGTTCACGAGGAAAGATTGTACCTCCAATTTTACAGAAAATAATATATTTAATATACCCCGCAGTTTGCCTAGGTTAGGGAAATGAAAGATGAATTCGGTGGTGATATAATAGAATCCTTTTTTGAACAGGTGCAAAAGCATATTGTGTAAAACTTACAAACAAAGCATGTAAAACGGCGAAAGGTGTTAAAAAATATGTGATTAACAAACATTTAACTGTAAATGATTACAAAGGCATTGTGGAAAGTGGAGGAGTGCTTCTTAGGAAAATGTACACCTTTCGTTCGGACTTCCACACCATTTATACTGAACTTATTAATAAAATCGCCCTCTCTGGAAAAGATGAAAAACGATATATTTTAGAAGATGGGTGTCACACATTTGCTTGGGGACATTACAAAATAGATGAGATTAGAAGACAGAGAAATTTAGATGCATTGATTGCAGTAATCGAAGAAGACAATTTATAATCCATTTCTATATATTTATTTTAAGTTACACTTATATTTTGTAAAGTAATATTATTGTTACATTTAATCTTAAATCTATGTATTGTATGTGTTTTGAATCTTAAGTAATAAATTATTTTTAATAAATGTGCGCAACCGTACATATGACTTTTTATTTTTCGTAGTAGAATAGTATATTTAAACAGTGAAACGAATATGATAAAACGTTATCTTCTGATATCCAAGAGTTGTGCGAGGCATCTAACCCCAACCACTTCACGAATACTTGCCTTTCTTTTTTTTAATACCTTTTCTACTAGAAATACATCAGGATGTTGAACTTTCTGCAACTCGAATTCATAGAAACCTCCTAATACATTTTGACCTCTAGAATCTTGTATAATGTATGTTTTAGGATATGTATTTGTATCTTACTAATTGTAAATATCTCATTTGACCAATTTGGGGTGTACTTTTTTGAGAAAATGTGTCGGTACTTGCTGATTCGTACATAATCTCCTAGCCGAACTGTGCTTTCTTTGGATCTATCTTCTTGATGTTACTGTAGGCGAAGTTAAGTATATGTTTAGCATTGTTTCGATTTACTTTAGAAGGTTTGAAACCAGTTGTTTATGAACGGTGTTGTTATACTCGTGCACCAGCTGAGGTAACCAATCTACCCAACGATAATTTCCATTATAACTAAATAGCTTCCACATTTTAGTTTTCAATGTTCTATTAAAACGTTCAACAATAGAGCTCTTTAAAACTGAATATGTGCTATAGTGATTGATACCATATCTCTTCATAACGTTTTCAAATTGGGTATTGTAAAATTCCTTTCCGTGATCGCTTTGTATATTCTGTGGAACATTTTTTTTGGCACTTGCCAATATTGATTGCATAGCATCGGCAACTGTTTTTGCTGTTTTATTTTTCAATGCTATAGCCCAAGCAAATTTGGAGAATGTGTTGATGCACACGAAATATATTTATACCATCATTTTCTTTCGCATAAGGTATCATTTCAACTAGATCTATTTGAAACAAATCCCGTATGCCTTTTATAATAACCCGACGCTTTGAAAATTTCTTCTGGCTGGAGCATGCAATTCATTCACCAGATCTCTCTTTATACTAGACATCCTTTTTGCTAGGGGTCCGTATCCTCTACTAATATTTCTACATATACCGCTGTCGGCGGTTTGGTTTCGTTGCTGGTCTTATATACTCTAACATCAACACTGTACCTTGTTTTACATAAAATGTTTTCGCTGAATCGTATGGTTGACTGTCAATCTTTAGTTGCACTAGCTTGCTGTTAGAGACTACCACATCGATTATCTTACCCTTGTACAATACATTCCTGTATGATATGGCCTTCTCCGGGAGAGAGAGAAATAATAACCCGTCACTGAAACTTTCCCATCACTAATAAGGTTATAACATTCTTCCGCCGACAAGTTTCCTCCTTTTAAAGTTATGGGTTTCACATGTGATAATATAACTTTTTTAGCTGTAGGATGTGTAAATATATGTTTGATGACGTTATCTGATCGCAAACGTTTCTTTAGTGAATGTTTATGTACATGCCTTCCAAATTTATCTATCGTCATTGTGACCTTTACTAACTGTTGTTACATACAAGAATACTAAAAAACCAGGCTCATATAACACTTTTCTAGGAAAATAGTACTTGCACAGGAAAACTTACCCAATGATGTTTGCTTCTTTTAACTCTTCGGTTATGGCTATTATTTCATTATTATGTCCTGTATGACCCGCCTCTTTAGAGGCCATTAGTAATTTAAGCCTGTCACATAATTCATTTGGATCATCCCAGTATTTATATTCTACCACCGTATTTAGGCGGTGTGTCTTAGATAATTTTCTTACCGGACCTAATAAGCTATTAGTACTTGAGAGATCTAACCCAGTCTTCCAATTTCTGGTCCACCAAACATTTGGTGGTTACCTTCTAGAATAGGTTTTATAATTTCTGTGTACTTGAAACCTCTACTAGCAGCGTTCTTCTTCGTCGAGTCGTAATTGACTTTATGTGCGTTGGTGTCTTTCAAAATATATTTGTAATTCTTTGCATCTGCGTACGTAAATTTTCCAGGTTTCTTTTTAAACAGTAATTCATACAATCCTCTAGTTCCTTTATATTTAAATTTTCCTATATAATAATTTTTCATCTTCAAATCCTACATCTGCATTTCCAATTTTTAGATTGTCTTCAATCACCCGTATTCCATATTTATTGTCGAATTCATCGCTTTCATCAGTCATTAAACCCATTAGGTATGGTTGCGCTAAAGGGTGGTGGTTTTTTAATGCTTCTTTTACAACTTCGGTGTTTAATAGTGTTTTATTGATAGATTTGCTTCCTATAATAGATTTTGAAGGTTGACTTTGTAATAATGATACGGCATGGGCCATAGACTTTGCTAAATCTATGCTACTATCGTCTTCTTCCTCTTCTATCGACGCTTCTTTATCACTTTTTGAAGATTCAGGTAAATATTCACCTATATACTCATCTTCTAAAAATGTTGGTTGGGGTAATGAGGAGTAACCCTTAGGTTTCGATGACTGTGCAACCACTTTTGACCCTTTCCAATTTCGCTGGTGAAGAGTGTATTTCAGGACTAAACCAACCTACACGTTTTTTGTGATGAGGGTAGTTGAGAATGGTTTACGTAACTTTCCAGGTAAATAACTCGAATAACTTTCTCCCATTTCAGCATCAGAACCTAACGACTTTCTAATGCCCCACTACGCACCTGCCCATCCAGCCTCATCGCAATTTCTTTTAAGGGTTCAATAACGGGGGCATCATGTATATCTATGCTTCTCTTGCATTGGCAATATCGGATCTCAAAGTTCCCAATTTCTGTTTTAATGCTTCTCGAGCCTTTAATAATTGCATTACTGCCGTCTCATTCATTTCTGTTAATGTTTGCCGGTTAGCTGAATACTAGGCAACACTCTCGAGGAAGTGGGTTTTATAGTAATATAAGTATCGAAACCTAAACGGTATTTCCCTTTGTTGAAACCACAATCGCAATCTATAACTAGCATTCCGTACGGTTCTCTCCAGCAATATTGACATATATGAAGAAAATCACTGAAACTTAGATCATGAACATGATCTTCGTAAATGTGTTTTAAGTTAGTGCTATCTTGTTGAAAAAATTATTATCAAATTTGCATTATCTCGTAAGAGTTGCTTCGATATAGCACTGTATGTTTGACATAGATAGAAACAATCTAAATGTTGATGTCTACCAAAAGAAAAATATTGTTTGATAATATTTTGATCAGTGTTAGGTATATCATCAAATACAATTACTGAATATTGTAAAGCTGTCTCGGGAGTCTCCAAATCATTAATATTAACATATTCGCGGTATCCAATTTCTGGAACACTTGCCATAACACGTTTTAAAAATTGGTATTTTTCCTGGTGCAAAGATTTAGAACAGATATACAATTTAAAATCGTAAACCGTTTCGTGTAACAACAATGTTATGAGGGCGTTGGTTTTTCCACTTCTGATGGCCCGACGATAAGTACTCTCTTATTTGTCCACCAATAAGGGCTGTGCCGTGTAAATGTTCTTGAAGTTAATACATGATCGTAATTATTAACTGGTAGATCTATTGATTGACTTTCTAACTCCATGGTGGATTGTTATATACTGATGGTCTCAATTTTTGACAGTGACTTTAAATGCTATTAAAGGACTGTTTGCAGCTTGTCAATTGTTTTAGCAATCTTTGTCTCGTGGATTCTTTATATTTCAATTCATGAGGAGTATGAGCAGTATGCTATACAAAATCAACAGAAATTTGTTGTAATAATAGTGGTGCTTATTACATATGCGTAATAAAAAATGTAGATTGATAAATCGCAGCGAGAAAATCACTAAGAAATTAATTAACGAATTAAAGAATGAACACAAATGTAATTTACATTACATTTTTATTTCATCTAATAAAAAATAAGTTCAAATCTAATCTCCCAGGAGTCGTCTTCACTATCCCCTCCTGCACATCTACAAACAGGGGTCTTGCGGAAGCTGGTGGGGTCTCCTCTTGTTCCTCGACCCTGCTTTCCTCCAACAGCCTCCTCCGCGCCAACCACCTGCCAACGATTGCGAGCGCGGTCGCCGCAGCGGTGTAATAGGAGAATACGGCGGGGGCGGGGTCGTAGATGGTCCAGGGGGGGTTGCCGTCTCCCGGGGTGAACATAAGATTATTTTAATTTTGTACTTGTTTCTCATATTGTTGTCATTGTTGTTGGTGGTGGTGGGTAAAACAAGTTCAATTGTTATGTCCTAAAAATAATTTATATTTAATAAATAATATATATGGAATAAATATGTATATAATAAGTAACATTACCGAAATTAATCAGAGCAGTACGGTTGTGGCAGCTGCTGGAGAAAGGTATTAAAAGGCAAGGTATACGCAAGGTATTGAAATGGGGTTTTAAGATATTGCAATAAAATTTCAGAAACATTAAAACGTTGAAGCCAAAAAACTTTATATAAAGCATTATATTTATAATTACATGTTACCCGAAGTGCCAATTCATAGTGCCAAACAGAAGTGCTAATCACGCAATTTAACAAAAATATTATTTATCCTTTGTCAATTGCAAAAGATGATTTAGCACCTCCTTTATGGAATCTAATCGCACCTGTATTCCTGTGAGAAGACACATTCTCTCGCGAATATGAGCCGCATCAGATGAATATGGGCTTATATCCACGACACCTTTAAAGAAATCCAGATGCGTCTTAGTAAACGTAATGATGTTGTTCAAGCCACAATCTATTTGTTCTAAATGTGGAACAACCTTCGTGCTCAACTCGTTCTCAAGGTGTGACATAAGGTTGTCAGAGAATGATTTGAAAGATGAGCTAAGGTTGCTTTCAACAGTTGGTGTGGTAGGGGGTCTGGTAATAGTGCAGGTAGGTTTAGGTTTCGTAATAATGGAAGTAGGTTTAGGTTTCTTAATAATGGAAGTAGGTTTGGTCATGGAGAGAGGTTAAGTAAGGAAAATTAGAATGAATTGATTGTGGCAATTCAACTACTGTACTACTAGCTGTAGTTGTCGTTGTGGCTGCGACAAGTCTTGGTCTTACGGAAGTTGTTACATTAGTAGTCACCGTTGATGTCCTTACGTCAGGTCTTATGGGGGAAACAAAAAGTCCAATCGTACCGTCATCACTAATGTTCAGAACTTCATTACAAAAACTAAGTTGCCTGATGCTTTCCCTTGTAACTCCTGCAGAAGTTCCTTTCGGACCGCTTGCTGCCGGCCTTACAAGAGATTGCTTCACACGTCGACCTCTACGGCTAGCTTTTATTACGTTAGTTGATTGGAATTTTGAGTCTGCATTCTTTGTTTTTAAGAAGAATTTTGATCGGTGTTAATTAATAAATTCCGCAGGATAGCATGTGAATTGGCAATTTTTTTGAAGCTGGTAGAAGTGGGCGTAACATTGGTATAGCTTGTAATTGTCGTTGTCGTGGTTGTTGTTGTGGTAGTTGTGGTGGTTGTGGTAGTGGTTGTGGTAGTGGTTGTCATTGCCATGGTTGTTGCAGTCGTAGTCAGTTTATCTACATCCAAGTTAGCTGACCACTCAGAACCTTCTTCATCAAATTCCCAATTCGTGCTTGAACCCATTGCAATATCAGATCGTCCTTGCAATATATATTCCACTTGTGTCGAAGTGCAAAATGTATCGCTATCGACTGCAGCTACATCGCCTGCTTTCTCTGGAATGGGTTCATCAACCGCCATTGCAGTGAAAGCATCTGCTTCGGCTCTCAAATCAGTACCTGCATGGTTTTTACTCACCTGCATTTCACTACCTTCCCCATAAAACAAGTCTGCGAAGATATCTGCCACAGTTGTTAATGCCTACATTTATATAGTAAAGAAAGATTTCAAATTAATAAAAATTACTCACCATTTCGAGAGTTAGTTTAAACTGATACACATTCGGCGAAACGTACCTTATTCATACCTAAAATCAAGCCTTTCGCTAATAATGGGGGGAGGCATTACATTCAAAAGATTCAACGACATTGATGTGATCTTCAACATTGAAATGACTTTCAAATGACCTTGGCGCAACCTTCAAACACCTTAACATGACCTTCAAATGACCTTGTACGACCTTCACATACCTTCAACTAACTTTCAAACGAGCCTTCAGGCGACTTGTGCGGACTAGCTTGCTAAGCCCACCTTCCCGACCGCCGCCCAGCCTCATCGCGCCCACTTAAACTAACTACAATGACAAGAGTTCTTTTTTACACATTCTTTATTACTACATCATTACAAATCACATTTACAATTTATAGTAACTGCAAATAACTACAAATCAATATATTTACAAACAGAACAATCTTTTTTCCGGGGTACACTTTCGATATAAGTGCTCACGATACACCTTCTAGACCATAATGTTTTAAACATGGTCGACATTGCTGCAAATCCTCATCTGTTTTAAACACTCTGGTAATCTGTGCCACACGAATTCTAAGTCGACTGCCCTACTTTATACATCAAAAATTTTTGGGAAATAAATTAAATCCTTGTCTTCGATACCGCTAACGAAAAATCTCTTTCATAACAATCCATCAAATCTACCACCTTTTCGAATACGAATCTTATTAACATATCTGATAATGTACAACCCTTATAATGGGAACTAACTTCAAAGCGTGCTTTCACAACTGTTAAATGAGTCTAATCTATGCAATCCTTTCCTTTCAAAAATCTATACAAATTTTTTACATTTGACAATGCACACACGCAATCACTACTAAAATGAAACACACAACTAGGTTTCCCCGATTTTATCTTTTCTGCTTCAGTTAAATTTACAACTCGCTTATTTACTATTGTTTTAATAATATCAACTTTCTCCTGCCCTTTAACGTATACGACATCACATTCACAACACAAACGATTAATAATATCATCAAATTCACTTAACAAAGTAAATCCGTCATCCCATTTTAGATGGTGGTGATGATGGTACACGTATCTTGCTGTTCGTTGATCTTTTACATTCAAAGAAGCAAAACTAGTAAAAGGTTTAAACACAAAATGACTCATCCGAAACTGATTATCGCAAGTTGCCAACTCTTTGGGTATCAAAGTTTCATTACAACTCCGATACCACTGTATATCAACCACGATAAACCTTCCCGGACTATCACACATTCTCAACACTTCATGAACATTTTACAACTAATCTTTATACATACACAGAGCGCACTTATAAACACCTATACCCCCTCTGCATTTACTTATGTTAATTTCCTTTTGTTATTATCGCGTACACTGTACTCGTATTTTCTCTGAACCAATTTATTAAAAGGAGAATATTCATACAACTTATTATGTAATATCAAACAATATGCCATGGTATCCGCCGGAACATTTTCTTTTGTTGAAAACTCTATACGAATATCCACTCCACTCTTATGTATAGTATCCTGTTGGTAAGTACAATCTATACCCACTAATGGACACGCCTTAAACTGAGTTAAATCCAAAAATGGTTCGACATCTGCATGTCCGTAATAGCTTTTCTGAAACCAGCATACGTATCATACAAAGTTGCAAAACGATTCATACTATAATCAATATTCATATTCTCATAAGGATATCGTTTACCATTCAAAATAGGGTTACGTTTGTCAAACTGATACCATCAAAACCTACTCATGTTTGTATTCCAAACCCCTTTTCTTTTACTTTGAAAAGCTATGATTATAATCTAGGTGTTTCTAATGTAGGAGCTGATTTAATTGACCAATTATGTTTTGTTGTTTGTGGTACGGCTGGATATTCGTGTAACTCCCACCCCGAAATGACATTTCCAATAACACATTTCTGTCTGTTATTCTCGTCAAATACAAGTCATTTTTTAAACCAACCTTCACGTGTGGTACTCGCCAAATAATTCGATCGATAGTAATTTTTACTTCATCGTAACATCGGTTGCATAACTGCATCCTTATCATCACTACTTCTTATCAAAACTAACTCTTGTATTACATTCATAACTATAGTTTAAAATCCTCTGCGAACTAACAACATTTTCAATGTATACAAACAGAAAAATTACCCGAGGCTTGATTCGGTAAATTCCAAGTAGTGATATCCCAGCCGGCATTCATTATTTTATTAACGTCACCGGGGTAAATGAAATAACCTTTTAAAGTACTACAAATACCCGGATTTCTCACACCGTCCACTTCAACCCCATTCATAATGTATCTAATATCGCTAAACATAAAAGCGACCGCATTACTTATTAAACTTGCGGTAGGACTTACCTTCGTATTGTCTTTTGATGAACGTGCATTTCCATCCACACATAAATAAGACTCACAAGGTAAAGTATACCTGTCTATTTCTGGAATAACTATCCTTATTTCGTCATTATTCCCATATTTTGGTGTACCGAAAGGGATATAATTATGGTACTCTTTTTTTACTATGGAATCGTCTCTTTTAACAGTACTTAAAACATTTAAACATCCATCTTTAAAATAATGTCTTCTTCACGTCGACTTCACACAACCAATTCTTACACAAAACTACGATATAATCCTCTTGCTGCTACACATATATACAATAAACCTTTTCTTTAGCACCTCATACTAAAACTTTATATCCTATTTTCCTCGAAAATTCTCTATTCGCCTTCGTTAACTTTTTCCAAATCAAGTTATGTTTAATATTATTTTTTACCAATAATCTCCGTCTTACACTCATCTTTCCACGTTAACTGTTCTATCAATTGGTTCCTTTTCGCCTAATTCGACTATACACTGTTAATTCTTCTCCTCTCAGATGTATAACACGTCCTAACTGATCCACTGCCCGAATGACAATATTAGTTATTATATTCGTGTTCACAGGCATATATATCTTTTGTTCCGGCACTTCAATAATTTTATACCTGGTGGCACATTAGGATAGAAGTGATAAAGTATATGTGATGTTCTCCGTTAATATATGAACCATCAACAATATTACACATTAAATCTATCGCACTAACGTTATTTATATCTACCACCTCTTCACTTTCATGTTTCTGATTTCTTGTGGTATATACTTCGTTTTAAAGCCTAATAAGCGACCTATTGACTTTTCATTGGAAAATCAACGTCTACAGTAGCCTTCAGTGAAACTTTCATTGTATTGTTATTACCCTCCAATAAACATACTTCATCTACCCCTTCCAAAACTCCAATTCCTTATTTATATATCTTTCCAAGTCCTCAACATCATATGTTCCTTCGGAATTTTATTTCTTTCCAGTCATATGCCTTCGCACTTAAACTATATCGAAAAATATTGTTATTATCTGTTACATTTGGAATAGAGTTATATGTCTGCAAACAACCATACACATTTCATAGTCACCATTTAATATATTGCAGGACACAGTGCATTCTAGATAATTTTGGAAATATGTCCATATTTTAAAGGTATACGGGTAATAAGGTTGGTTAAGACAACAATGCAAGTTATCTGAAAAAAAATATTAGGGAGTTTATTGCATACTACTTTTAAATATCCTTTATTAAAAGAATCCCTTATTTTAACGTGTTGCCTTGCGCATTTAAGGATATGTTATCAAAATACCGACCCGCACGTATTTAATTTAATTTTCTTGTGCTTTCCACATTGCGTGGCAGTAATCCTTTGAATAGTATCATCTGCCTAATAATTACTTTAGAAATACTTACATAATGATACCACTCCTGTTGGTTTTGATTTGAAATTTTCAAAGTGACCAATCCTGACGTAGCATATGCATTTCTTGGAAGTAATGGCCATACTAATTTTACATAATGACCTAAACCGAATATAAAATGTGCTGCATCCTCAAATATTCACTCATTCTCTACTTGCTGAGTATTGAGCGCTATTGCTTTTATTTACTATTTTTGTACATATACCTATTCAGAATGGCTGGTGTTCATACCCAAATCATAGTAGAAAGTTTAAACAAGGTCATTCTGCCCGAAAAGATGTTATTTGTCGTGTGCAGGGAGTTTTTCAGTAAGACAATTTTTAATGTGTGTTTTTTTTCTATCTAATATGAATATTGTATGTATAGATATGGAGTAAATAAAATTTCACGGGAAGACGGTAAAGTAGTTATCCTACTCGCCGCGAATGAACCATTAGGAGAAAGTTGGCCCAACCTCCCAGCCAACTTTTATCCGAACACGTATTGAAAAGGAGGAGGAAATTGGTCCTGTTCAGGCAAGTCCTGACAAGATTTTAATTAAGCCCAGCGGCGGAGGAACAAGAAGCGGTCAATTCTCCTCCAGTCGCAAAAAAAAGCGAAAAGTGACGCTGGCTGACCTGGACAGCGATGTGGAGGTGTTCGATTTCACCCAAACAGATTATCGATCGCACACGTGCGCTCGCGCACTTGCGCCGAACACCGGCGTGGAACACCTGCATTCAGCACGTGCATTTCAACGTGCACTGCTCGCATCCATTGGGCGCGGAGTACATTTGGGTGGGAAGTACGCTTCTGGCTCTGTCGAAGAGAGAATGGACACGACAGTAATTGACGAGGGGCGCACTACGTATTTTGAGTTATTTAAGAAATAGAACGTGACTAGAGCCGGCGGGGACGGACATCACACACCGAACGATGCCTCCCTTGTAGACAGCGACAGCTCTGGTTACTCTGACGCCTCCCTACTACGCGGGGTGGCGGAGACGTTAAAGCGTCCAGCTTCCTCCCCTGTAAAAATCGTCACAGAGGTCCTGGTACACGGCGAACCGGGAGGGGCAAGCCGCAAACTGACATTTGAGGACACCCCCTCTTCTAAAAGGAGGAAGGGCGTCAAACCAAAAAGTAGAGTACCCGCAAAACCATCTGGCGGGCAAGATAAGATTCAGAACGAAGCCAACTTGGATAAGATCGACGTGGTCCGCTCTCAGAACGAAGAGGGTGCCCGGAAACGGGCAGAAAAGGAAGAACCGCGCCGGGTGGAGGTGCGCAGACCTGAATTGACCAGCAATAGCAAAGACAGTATACCACCGATAGTCCTAAGGGACAAAAGCCAATGGACGACGGTGAGTAAGATACTGAGGACCAGGGCCCTGGGGTACTCTAAGGCTCAGAATATCGCCGATGGCATCCGGATATACCCCAACACAGAAACGGATTTCAGAGGTACCACTAAAGTCTTGAATGAGCTGAACCTACCTTATCATACTTATCAGCTGCCCTCCGAAAAGCTGTCAGGGGGTAGTGTTGAGGGGTGTTCCGGCCGAGGTCGAGTTGGACGACCTGAAGACCGATCTGGAGGCTAGAGGCTTTTCCCCCTCCAGTGTCGTGGCGGATGAAGACGAACCAAAGATAAAAATCCGATGCCAATGGTGATTGTTAAGGTGCCACGCGAGCAGAACAAGATTTACAACTTACGGGAAGTCCTTGATGGACTGGAGATCTCCGTTGACCCCCTTCGGGCCCGGCCTGGAGTTGGCCATGTTTTAGATGTCGTAGAACCCGCCTAAATGTGTATGCCGTCCCATGAAATGTATTGGCGCTCCGCGCCTAGTATCTGTTTGTTATATGTTCAATGTGACGTGGATGTCCCATATACAAAGTGTCGACAGGTGGCCACGCCACTACACTGTATTTTAATGTGTTGTCCTGTGTTTGTCCGCAGACGTAAGGCATTCTTTGTTAATTGATGATTGAAAAAAGAAAAAAATAAAAAAAAATAAAATAAGGCTCACAGCTCAGCGGAGAACCGTTATTATAGTTCAATAATTATGAAAAGAACGAAAAAAAATAAAAATAAAATATAAAAATGTTGTTGTGAGTGGACAAGATTAAGAAAGAAAGGAAAAAATAAAAAAGAAAAAAAAAAACAAGAAAAAACAAACAAGATAAAAAAATAAATTAAAAAATCGAAGTTAAAAAAAAGGTCAAGACCCAGATGTGAACCAGCATGAGTGTTAGCTTAGCTGTGCCTCGGCAACCAGCAGCAGTCCAGGATCCGTCCAGAAGAGGAGGAAGAAAAGGACCTTCGCCCTATGGCATGAAGCGAGCCCACGATGCTCCAGGGTTTGCATTAACCCACCCGACGAGCAGTTCACACCTCTCCTACGACTTCCGAATATTTATTCCGGAGGATGCTGCCACGATGATATAATAAGTTAATATAATAAGATAAGTTTCACCCGACATCGTATGGGGTCAAAAGTCCCGGAGGTTGGGAATTGCCCATCTCCCATCCTTCCAGAAATACTAGCCTGGCTCGGAGACCGGCGCAGAGCCATACCAGAGGACTAAGGGTTCAATAGTCCCTAGGACTAAACCCCGTAGAGACAGTAAAGACCTTTGTGTGCGGATATCATTCAGACTCGATGCCCCCGTGCATCAGTTCGATTTACGACGATTGATTTTCAACAACACTTCTTTCTTTTTTTGTGTTTACTGTCAATTTAAGCCTTTCATTGGCACTTTTATTTTTATTCTCTTTTCCTTTTTTTGTGTTTATTAATAATTTCAATTAAATTTATAATTCATAATTTTTGGTATAGTAATTATACATAGTTCGTATCTTGCATGTTCGATCGAGTAGATAGTTTGTAGATAGTTTATAACAGAATAAGGGAAACGTTACTCTTTGCATTTTTTTTTAAATTTCAATTCACATTCAAATTTAATGTTTTATTAAAAATTAGTTTTTTTTCTTTAAGATAATTGGATTAGTATTTATGTTTTTTTTGTATTTTGTATTCGAAACCATTCACTACTTCTTTTTAAATTTAAATTATTCTCATTTGAAATCTAATGGCGTCCAAGCATAACATCTACGAGCTCTGACGCTTTACCGGCCTGCAACGATCTAGTGGTTTTCAGGGAAATAAAATCAAATAAGTATAATAATAAATTGTTTTTATTTATTCCTCCCTCTCCTCCCCTGGTACATTGCAAGATCAATCCTTCTCATTTTATTTTTATTTATTTAGTAGTAATAATAATTTGTTTATAATTTTATTCTTTCTATTTTGGGTTTCGCGCTTGAAACTTATTATACCGCCTTAAGAAAGTCATTGACTTGTAACAGCGTTTGTCCGGAAACGTAAAAATTTCCAACAGTCAACGGGCAATGGAGTGAAGATATATACATATATATAATCACCCTCGCTTTTGGAAATACCATGTCTCGTAATCGTTTTACAGAAATTCTGAAAATGCTTAGATTAGTAAATCATTATGAAGTTACAGACAGAACCAATCGCTTATATAAAATGCGTCCTATACTGAGACAGAGTTATCCAAAACATAAAACATGTATTTGCCCAAGGCAGCACTTGGCGATTGACGGAACTATGATTCTGTGAAGAGGCAGATTGCTTTTTATCGTTATCGTTTCATTTTTGATGTAAAACTATCACATTGTAAAAAATCAACTTGAATCAAATTATTCTTATTAACTGGCGAACCGGGAATAGGTAAAATCATCTCCGCTTCGATCACACGTGTGTAACGCGGACTGTCACAAAGGCTCAAAAACTAAACAGAACTAAATAATATTTGGTTTCTTTAGAGATATATTTGCAGACTAAATATACCTGTTTGGCCATTGTTGTGGTGACACGTGATTTATATTGTTTTTATTTGCTTATAAAGGGCAAGGCTAGGTTTTCTACCTAACAGGTTTCGCTTGAAGAAGCGCATAGTAGTTATGCTCCTGAAGAATCTTGACGTTCGGGCCGGCCTTTGCAACGAGACTTGACTTTTGATTCCCAATTCTCGGTGAACATTACATCGACACAAAACAACTGGATGGTGATGAATGGCTAACCAACAAGCCATCTTTGTTTCGTCGAGTCGACTTTACGTTGGAAGGAGACCCCACGCTGCCTTCCATCTTTCGCCGACCCGGCGTACGCTTTGACGATCAAGAAGTCCCAGATGCATACCTTCCACGCAGTGAACATTTGCTTAATGAACCATGTTTCAACATGGAAAAACGCATGTGACATTTTCAGATGCAAGAAGATTAAATGAGGTATTTTTTTATGTCGCTGAAACGACAAATCCAGGTAAACTGGTTGACAATAGTAATTCGTTGTATATGCATAACATCACGCATAACGAAATTTGTAATTTTCATCAACATTTGCATTTTTTCACGCAATAATATAGCTTTTCAGATGTTTATAGAACGCACCAGAGATAAGGACGTGCGCTAGTTGTTACATTTTAAGCACCGCGGCTCTCGCAGTGGGTGTGTGGTGGCGATTTCCACAAGTTGTTAAAAAAACTATATTTAGTTGTAAACTATTATTACCATTACGTATTCTGTCCCATTCGAGCATTTAAATACG
This sequence comes from Protaetia brevitarsis, assembly GCA_004143645.1. Classification (NCBI taxonomy): domain Eukaryota; kingdom Metazoa; phylum Arthropoda; class Insecta; order Coleoptera; family Scarabaeidae; genus Protaetia; species Protaetia brevitarsis. Next base: position 211,115 of record RXPK01000269.1, read on the forward strand.
AAACTGTTTCTCTAAATTTATTTAATCTAGCTCGAAGGGTCTTGCTGCGTCTCATTTTACCAACTGTCGGAACATATCTTTTTGTTCTTATCGATATATATATATACCGCCGATTACCACGCAGATTATTTTATCAAGCGTAAATAGCTAATTATAAAAGTAAAAAGCCAATTCCTTTATAATAATTAGTACATCTTTTAATCATCACTCAGATTTTTTTTATTAAGCGCAAATAGGAAATTTCAACAGTTAAAAATCATACAAACGATAAAAAGTAAACGAATGCCTTTAATGATATTGTGCGCCTTAAATCATCGATCGTATATGCAACCATCACATCATCAACCTTGAGTTATTCATTGTCTTATGGAAAAAGTGTGACAATTTTTTTGTACACGTGAAATTTGCTGTGTCCAAAATTTTTTTCGTGCGTCGAATATTTTTTTTCACCGCCTGAGCAAGTGAATATATTCGTAATTGTATCTAAACTTCATTTCTCCAATTCTCATTTACCAAATTGTTTATAATTTTTTTCTTATAAATGAAGTCGCTTAGTGAATTAGCTTATAAACAAGTATCAAATGTATAATGATATCAATTATTTATTTGATGTATTATCAACATTATTTATTTACACATAATGTAGATTATAAATACCTTAATATTGATAATATAAAAACAATAAATATATCATAGAAAAATATAAAAATGAAATAGATTGGATCAAATTCTATATCTCTAATCTTATGAAGGATGAATCATTTATAAAAATATAAAAACGAAATAGATTGATATTATATATCTGAATTCTCTAATCTTATTAATGATGAATCATTTATAGAAAAATATAAAAATGAAATAAATTGGGATCAAATATCTATATTCTCTAATCTTATGAAGGATGAATCATTTATAGAAAAATATAAAAACGAAATAGATTGGTATTATATATCTGAATTCTCTAATCTTATTAATGATGAATCATTTATAGAAAAATATAAAAATGAAATAGATTGGGACCAAACATCTATATTCTCTAATCTTATGAAGGATGAATCATTTATAGAAAAATATAAAACGAAATAGATTGGTATTATATATCTGAATTCTCTAATCTTATTGATGATGAATCATTTATAGAAAAATATCAAAATGAAATAGACTGGGATCAAATATCTATATTCTCTAATCTTATGAAGGATGAATCATTTATAGAAAAATATAAAAACGAAATAGATTGGTATTAATATATCTGAATTCTCTAATCTTATTAATGATGAATCATTTATAGAAAAATATAAAACGAAATAGATTGGTATTATATATCTAAATTCTCTAATCTTATTGATGATGAATCATTTATAGAAAAATATCAAAATGAAATAGACTGGGATCAAATATCTATATTCTCTAATCTTATGAAGGATGAATCATTTATAGAAAAAATATAAAACGAAATAGATTGGTATTATATATCTGAATTCTCTAATCTTATTGATGATGAATCATTTATAGAAAAATATCAAAATGAAATAGACTGGGATCAAATATCTATATTCTCTAATCTTATGAAGGATGAATCATTTATAGAAAATATAAAAACAAATAGATTGGTATTATATATCTGAATTCTCTAATCTTATTAATGATGAATCATTTATAGAAAAATATAAAAACGAAATAGATTGGTATTAATATATCTTATTCTCTAATCTTATTGATGATGAATCATTTATAGAAAAATATAAAAACAAATAGATTGTATTATATATCTGAATTCTCTAATCTTATGATTGATGAATCATTTATAGAAAAATATCAAAATGAATAGACTGGGATCAAATATCTATATTCTCTAATCTTATGAAGGATGAATCATTTATAGAAAAATATAAAAAACAAATATTGGTATTATATATCTGAATTCTCTAATCTTATTAATGATGAATCATTTTAGAAAATATTCAAAATGAAATAGACTGGGATCAAATCTATATCTCTAATCTTATGAAGGATGAATCATTTATAGAAAAATATAAAACGAATAGATGGTATTATATATCTGAATTCTCTAATCTTATTAATGATGAATCATTTATAGAAAAATATCAAAATGAAATAGACTGGGATCAAATATCTATATTCTCTAATCTTATGCAGGATGAATCATTTATAGAAAAATATAAAAACGAAATAGATTGGTATTATATACTGAATTCTCTAATCTTATTAATGATGAATCATTTATAGAAAAATATCAAAATGAAATAGATTGGGATCAAATATCTATATTCTCTAATCTTATGAAGGATGAAATCATTTATAGAAAAATATAAAAATGAAATAGATTGGGACCAAACATCTATATTCTCTAATCTTATTAATGATGAATCATTATAGAAAATATAAAACGAAATAGATTGGTATTATATATCTGAATTCTCTAATCTTATTGATGATGAATCATTTATAGAAAAATATAAAAACGAAATAGATTGGTATTATAATATCTGAATTCTCTAATCTTATTGATGATGAATCATTTATAGAAAAATATCAAATGAAATAGACTGGGATCAAATATCTATATTCTCTAATCTTATGAAGGATGAATCATTTATAGAAAAATATAAAAACGAAATAGATTGGTATTATATATCTGAATTCTCTAATCTTATTGATGATGAATCATTTATAGAAAAATATAAAAACGAAATAGATTGGTATTATATATCTGAATTCTCTAATCTTATTGATGATGAATCATTTATAGAAAAATATCAAAATGAATAGACTGGGATCAAATATCTATATTCTCTAATCTTATGAAGGATGAATCATTTATAGAAAAATATAAAACGAAATAGATTGGTATTATATATCTTGAATTCTCTAATCTTATTAATGATGAATCATTTATAGAAAAATATCAAAATGAAATAGATTGGGATCAAATATCTATATTCTCTTAATCTTATGAAGGATGAATCATTTATAGAAAAATATAAAAACGAAATAGATTGGTATATATATCTGAATTCTCTAATTCTTATTGATGATGAATCATTTATAGAAAAATATCAAATGAAATAGACTGGGATCAAATATCTATATTCTCTATCTTATGAAGGATGAATCATTTATAGAAAATATAAAAACGAAATAGATTGGTATTATATATCTGAATTCTCTAATCTTATTAAGGATCATTTATAGAAAATATCAAAATGAAATAGACTGGGATCAAATATCTATATTCTCTATCTTATGAAGGATGAATCATTTATAGAAAAATATAAAAACGAAATAGATTGGTATTAAATATCTGAATTCTCTAATCTTATGAAGGATGAATCATTTATAGAAAATATAAAAAACGAAATAGATTGGTATTATATATCTGAATTCTCTAATCTTATTGATGATGAATCATTTATAGAAAAATATCAAAATGAAATAGACTGGATCAAATATCTATATTCTCTAATCTTATGAAGGATGAATCATTTATAGAAAAATATAAAAACGAAATAGATTGGTATTATATATCTGAATTCTCTAATCTTATTAATGATGAATCATTTATAGAAAATATCAAAATGAAATAGACTGGGATCAAATATCTAATATTCTCTAATCTTATGAAGGATGAATCATTTATAGAAAAATTATAAAACGAAATAGATTGGTATTATATATCTGAATTCTCTAATCTTATTAATGATGAATCATTTATAGAAAAATATCAAAATAAATAGACTGGGATCAAATATCTATAATTCTCTAATCTTATGAAGGATGAATCATTTATAGAAAAATATAAAAACGAAATAGATTGGTATTATATATCTGAATTCTCTAATTTATTAATGATGAATCATTTATAGAAAAATATCAAAATGAAATAGACTGGATCAAATATCTATATTCTCTAATCTTATGAAGGATGAATCATTTATAGAAAAATATAAAAACGAAATAGATTGGTATTATATATCTGAATTCTCTAATCTTATAATGTATGAATCATTTATAGAAAAATATCAAAATGAAATAGATTGGATCAAATATCTATATTCTCTAATCTTATGAAGGATGAATCATTATAGAAAAATATAAAAACGAAATAATTGGTATTATATATCTGAATTCTCTAATCTTATTAATGATGAATCATTTATAGAAAAATATCAAAATGAAATAGACTGGGATCAAATATCTATATTCTCTAATCTTATGAAGGATGAATCTTTATAGAAAATATAAAAACGAAATAGATTGTATTATATATCTGAATTCTCTAATCTTATTAATGATTAATCATTTATAGAAAATATCAAAATGAAAAGACTGGGATCAAATATCTATATTCTCTAATCTTATGAAGGATGAATCATTTATAGAAAATATAAAAACGAAATAGATTGGTATTATATATCTGAATTCTCTAATCTTATTAATGATGAATCATTTATAGAAAAATATATAAATAAATTATACAGTGTATGTAAATTATTATCCAAATGAATAACATTTATCCACCTTAATGGTCAATTGTTTATGGTAAAATGCTGAGCGCAAGCATGTAAAAATATCGAATTTATATAATTTTTGTATAGAAGAAAAAGAATAATTAAATTCTGAAAATTGTAATTGATGAACTTTATTCTTACCTAATTATTTTGTCCCTTATATACTATTGTAAGAGGTTATAAATTGAATATACTATAATCGCGAATACAAAG
>RXPK01000269.1:216259-392721 GCA_004143645.1 Protaetia brevitarsis
TAGAGTTTAACGTGAAAATTGTATTATAGTTTCATTACTATAACAGACGAGGTACTACGTGAGTCAGTTTGCTATGACCTCCACGACCGTGTTGCAAAATTTCTGTTCGTCAAAACGTAAACAAACGTAGGTATTAACTGTCCAACACTTTTCTCAGGTTAATAACAACCTTAAAAATAAATTTACCCTAAATTAGTGATGATTTCTTTTTGAAATCAGGATTTAAAGTATGTTAATCATAATAGCAGTGGAAAATTGAAAAAAAAGCACAATGAGTATAATAAATTTAACGGGCCATTATCACTTAAATATTCACATAACGATTAGTATGCAAGTTTCTTCTCTATCCAAACCCAATCTCCTGATTTATACTTCTGAATTTCGTTTCCAATATGTTGTACCCCAAGTACGTCAAATTCCTGACTAATTTAATTCATCCGTTTATACAATTTTATGCATCCTCGATCTGCCATATTTCATCCATCGTTTTCGAAACTTCCTTTTCTTTGAGAACAAATTAGTATTACACAACAAAGTTTTCCAACCATAGAAATGTCTTTTCTTTAGAGCACTGTTCAAAATGTTTAATGTGTTATGTTAGTCTGAAAATGTATGTGAAGAACCACTCTGTAAAACAATATTTGTATTTACTCACTGTTCTCGTACAAGTCATAATTGTGTTTCCATAGCACATGCAATGAGTAGAATACTTAATTTACAACATTTATTTCGTATGCATTTTCGTTTTGGTAATGGATGTTAATTCCTTGTTTACTCATGGATGAAATTCGTACTCTCTAAACGAAATACTGTAAGAATAGACATTAAAATAAGTGATTTATACTCCTCGCACGAAAGTGAACGGGTAATGGCCGTTGTTCGCGTTCTGCGTCGAAATACCACGATTAACGAAATTTAACTCTTCGTGTTACACAATGGTTTCGATATGTTAGTTGTAAAACATTTATTTAATAAATATATATCAATATAAAGCAAATTCCACACTTTACTGAAATGCAGAATATAACCTTTTGACAGTTGACAGCTATAACTAAATTGGTGGGAATACATTGGGAGATTACAAGCATGCAATTTAAAAGGCAGTAGGCACCACATAGAATTTAATTGAACTGAATAAGTGTTGTAGTTGTTATTTTAATAATTGATATTGCATGGCCGAATTGCAGTAATGACGTACCTCGTCTGTTTAGTAAATGAACTTACTACTTTTCAGCATGATGGATAGGAATTTTCACACTTTTACCATTATCATAGAGGGCGCTAGTCACACCCTGCTGAATAGGTAATTGAACTTATCTTTTTGAATCAGAATTACGTAACCGAAGAAAAATTTTGAAAGAGCAATATTTTGTAATGGAAAATAATACTTGTTTATTTTGATATCTTGATCCGTTCGAGATATTACTTCGAAAGTTTCAAGCATTCGGCATTACCGTGATTTTTTATTCTTAAAATATAAGTTGCTTATCCATCTGACAGCTATCATTATTATGCTTGTGAGCTGTGTCAAAAAGTACTAAGCAATGGCCTTATCTTTTTCTACCTTATTTGTACAAGAATAAGTAAGCAATAAAAAATGCCACGGCGTAATGACTTTTCAAATAGTGAAATGTGACATATGATTTGTGTTTTTGCTCAAACAGATTTTAATGGAGTTGCTGCAGCACCTAATTATCCAAAAACGCCATATGAAAAACAATAATAATAATATATCTTTATTTAGACCTATGGAATAACAAAAGTAGTCCATACAAAACAACGTCAACAAAGAAAAAAGTATCTATACATCTTGGATCAAATTTTTTATCAAAAAAAGCTATTAATGGAATAACAAATTATCCTATGCAAATAAGTTTTTACACTTCGCTTAAAACTATTAAAGGTAGTAGAATGTTTAATTTGATCAGGGAGTTTATTAAATAATTTACATCCTAGGAAGGACAAACTTTTTTGAAAAGATGTGGTTCTATGGATCGAAGGTAGCTTGTATTTCTCTTGTCTAATATTGCAATCATGTAGAAAATTCATATTTATACTAAAAAAAAAAACAGCACTTCAAGTATATAAATATCATACATTGTATGAATTTTCTATACCTTAAATAGATCCCCACAGGATTTATGATAAGGAAGATCGTAGATAATTCCCAGGGCTGCTTCTGCAATAGGAGCACACGATTTATGCCTTTGTCGGACCCCCAATGTATAATCCCAAAGGATAATTTCGATTGAAACACTGAAAAGTAGTAAATTTTGAGTGCCTACCTGTTACAAAATCGTTTCAGATTATAGAGAGTTTAACATAATCGAGATAACTCGTCACATAGGTAACTGATCAATATGTAAATCCCATTTAAGTTTTCATCAATGATTATTCCAAGTAATTTAGAAGAGTTAGTCAATTTCATGGTTAAACTACACAGGAAAACAAAAGAGAGCGCTATTAACTTGAAAACAAATGACAATCGGAGGTTTCTCTTTACACCAGAGAAATTGTCTTTAAAAAATATCTAAGTAGATATATATAGAATAATTTACATGTGGCTTTTATAGTAAGCTAGAAATAATTAAGGTAATAAACGATTTACAGTTGTCAGGCAATATAACAAAAAGTAAATTTTTAAGAAATGTTCAAGTTTCTCGTGAGAGATATTAATATTTTTCCTAGTAATATTACAATGTTAATTTTTTTTGTTCTAAAAAATAGAAATTTTTCCATTAATATTCATGTAAAACATTTTGTATATTTATCCCCATTGAATGCGGAAAATTATCCAAAAAAGTGATTTTTACCAAGAAAAATTACATAATTTCTTTAATGTGTGAACACCATGTCATTTCTGCCTACATCTGACTTGAACTAGAACATCCTAAATTAACGCATACGCGTCTTGCTTATTTCCTTATCACTTGAAAATTTTGAATTTATGACTAATTTTCCCAATTTTTCTAAGAAAGAAATTTTCCTTAAGTTTCTCTACAATTACTCTCATTGAAAGCGGAAAATTATCAAAAAAGTGAATTTTACCAAGAAAAATTTACATATTTTTTTTAGTAAGTAGGATTATTGAATCTAATAGCCGAGATACCAATACTGAGCATCGAAATAATTAGCTGATTGTTGAAGACAAAATTATAATATTTGATTTTAAAATAAATTCGAAACCACAATTTGCGCCAGATCCCACCACCTTAATTTTCCAGAAAAAACTTTGTAACGGTTTTCCGTGTAATCAGTGTTACTGTTTTTAGTACAATTGTATTTTTCTAGTACATTCCTGGCATGTCAGTACGTCTTTGCCAAATCTAGTACATTTAAAAATATGTTAATGGATGCCTAAATGTTAGATTTTTATTTTTTTTTCTTTCGATGTTTTAAAAATTCTAGGATATTTTATTTTGGAAATTTTTCGAATTGAGGACCTTGAGATTACCTTATTTTCTCAATGTGTTTGAACATCCGTAAAAAAACTATTATTTGAACATTAAAATTTTATATTAAACCATAACTCTTATTTTAAAAATCCCGCATTTGCATTCATGGTGAAAATTTAACAAATCTAGAGCAATTTCTTGTAATATGCGATACGGCAACAGTGTGTAATGTAGTAGTGGTATTAGAGAACTAGAGACAATCAGTGTTGGGTGAACGTTGTTAATAGATGAAATAAAATGCTTAGAAATACAGAACAGAAATTTAATTGAAGGACACTGATGATTTGTGATTTTCTATTTATTCGATAACTGTTCTAAACACTATCCATTCTACCTCGTCATTTTCCTCTAATAAACCCACACAATACATTCGCTCAATTTATCTCGAGCAGCAGGGAAACGGTCCTGCTGCCGACAATAAATTCAAGATTTATTATTCTCTCTTGACGCGAATCATTAATTCCTCCTCTGTACTCTTTTGTCGCCAGCGAAACTGTCCTGCGCCATCCTGGATTGCTAGCACGACTGCAAGCCAATCGGTGACGGGCGGCCCTGCTACGGCCAAGTAAGACGTTAGCGTCGACGGGAGAAGCTGCGTCGACATGGACGAGTGCGCGGAATGGGCTACTGGCGACCAGCTTGCCACCAACAGGAAGGCGGTTACGCCTGCTCCTGGCGAAAGCTTCCCAACTCCAAACGGAGAAGAGGTGATCGCGAGCAATGCCAGCCGTCTTATGATATATTTTCGCCACGAGACTGCCGTCGTCTCGATGAATACCAGGGAAACGACGTCGTATCGTGGCCAACACGACGCGCCACCGGGTTGGACTTTCACTATAGGAAGGGTTGCTGTTTTGGTCGGACATTTAAGACCAGAAGGTAATTGATGGCCGTAATAAAAATATCACTATCTTCAATTTGTTGGAAAATGTTGTCTATCTATACAACCGGGTGATTCTCAATATATGCGACAAACTTTAATAGCTGATTCCTGAGGTTATTTTGATCATAAAAGTTCATATGAGTACCATGTGATTCTAAATGATTGTCCTAAAAAAAAAACTGTTTTCCGGAAAAATTTATCTATACTTATTACCAATTTAATGAGCGAAGTTAGCTACATACAAATTTCATACATTAAATGAATTTTCTTGACATTTAGCGACATTGGCGTGCGTGTTGTACTATCTTTCGATTATTTATCTTATAATTTTTTTCAAACCGTTTATATTTACATCTAATATCACCAACAACAGAATTTCTGAATACTGTAAGAAAATAAGGGAATTTATCTGTGGTAATAGCTCAACAAACAGGTAAAAAATCGATATTAACATTAAGTGAAATAGTTTATTACATTTTAAAATTTTATAGGCTTATCATACACTTCAGCGCAATGAGCTGTCAAAAGAAAGTTACATTTTCATCCTTATAAAGTTTCTACGGTAGTACAGGAATTATTACCATTAGATCACGATAGGCGATTGGAATATTGTCATTGGTTTAATAATAATTTAAGGGACGATGACTTGCTAAACAAATCATTTTTCTCGGATGAAGCCTGGTTTTATCTAACAGACCATATCAATTTACAAAACTATTGTATCTGGTCTGCAGAAAATCCACACGAATTTCGAGAAACACAATTGCATCCTGTAAAAGTTGGAGTTTGGTTAGCTATGTCCAGGCAACGAATAATAGGGCCAATTTTCTTCGAGGAAACTGTAACAGCCCAACGTTACCAACAGATGTTGGAATTGTTTATTGCACGATAATGCTCCAGCACATACTGCTCGACAAACCTGCCAATATCTTCAACAGTTTTTTGCTGACAGGTTCGTTAGAGCACAAGGATGGCCACCAAGATCGCCTGATCTAACCCCATTAGATTACTTCATGTTCAGCTATCTAAAAAATAGGATCTATAGAAACCGCATGCATACCATAGAAGAACTGAGAGATGCAGTTTTGTCACTTGATAATTATACTAATTGTATGTTATAATTTGAAGTAATAAATAAATTTAGTTAAACACCAGTTAGTACTGAATTGTAAAATCATAATTTAGTAAAGTTAATTAATTACATTTCATTTTTACAAGCAGAAACACCAACCCATAGTCGTTTATATAATGCGAGTTCAAATATAGGTTACGTTTTCCTTATTTATGACAGATCCGTTTACTTTCTTATGTTCCAACACTGACTTAGTTCAAACCTTCATTACAAACACGCGGCATATACCTACACCCTGTTACCCAGTTACTATCTACAGGAGCGGAATTGATAATCATTTTGAATCTTTGTGTATATGTCCAAAACGGTTAGGTTTTAAAGTTATTGAATGTTTAATAATAAATTATGAACTATGATTAACACGATATAATATCACAGTTGGTTCTTCAAAAACTATTGCGTTGAGAGGGAATTGTTTATTTGTCATTTCAATATTTGTCAATAGTTGTCAGAGTATTCATTCAGTTTATTGCCAGTTTCTGTTTTCTAAAATGAATTACACGAATGCTGAGATGTGTGATATGCATTTCGTTTACGGTCTTGCCAATGGAAATTCGCGTGCTGCTAGACGTCTTCATGAAGAACGATACCAGAACCGTATCATCCCGCGTCATTCAATATTTGCCCGTCTTCACCAACGTCTTGGTGAAGCGGGAAATTAAAAAAAAAAAAACGGACGACTGCTAACGGGCACCCATCTACAGTGAGAACTCCACAAGTTGAAGAAATGGTACTAAATGAAATCGAGGAACATCCTACTACAAACATTAGAAAAATTGCGTTTGCTTTAAACATTAGTCAGGCCACAGTTTGGAGAATATTGAAAGATCAACAACTGTTGTATCTATATCACATTCAACGGGTGCAGGCACTTTCACCGGCAGATTTTCCCCAAAGAGTGGCTTTTTGTCAATGGATGCAACACAAAATCCTGACTATTTGGCTCAAATATTCTTCACCGACGAGGCTATTTTCTCTAGAAACGCGATTATTAATTTTCATAATAATCACATATGGGCCGAAGAAAATCCGCACGAACTAGTAAATGCCCGTCATCAACATCAATTCTCTGTCAATGTGTGGACCGGAATTGTTGGAGATCACTTGATAGGTTCACATTTTTTACCGATGCGGTTAAATGGCGAGGTATACCGCAATTTTCTTGAAGAGGAGCTACCCCTACTGCTGAAAGAAGTTGCGTTGCAATTAAGATTACAAATGTATTTTATGCTTGACGGTGCTCCAGCGCATTTTAGTTTAGTTGCTCGCGAGTTTTTGGACAATACGTATCCAGATCGGTGGATAGAAGGGGAGGTTCACAACCGTGGCCTCCTCGGTCTCCAGACTTAAATTCTTTGAACTTTTTTCTCTGGGGTCACCTTAAATCATTAATTTATACGACTCCCATTGAAAATGTCGATGAACTGAGAAATCGTATTATCGCAGCTTTTCAAACAATTCGAAATACCCCTGGTATTTTAGAACGGACTCGCCAGTCAATACGACGGAGGATAGAAACTTGTATTGCAGTTGGGGGCGATCATTTTCAACAGTTAATATAAGTTAATTTTGTTTTACTAATTATTTTGTTAATTTATAATAAAAACATTAATTATGTTAACTTACTATTAAACATTGTACAACTTTAGAACTAAGCGATTTTGGACATATGTTTTTATGAATTTTTATGATCAAAATAACCCCAGAAATCATCGTTTAATGTTTGTGGCATATATTCAGAATCACCCTGTATAACGAAAAACCGAACTTAAAACATTTGTTAATGTCTGTTCCGAAGTATCTTTTCCAATTTCATGTTACTTATGGTGAGATTCTGTGCATATATCTAGTACCTGTAAGGTTATCTGTAAGTCTGTAAGCATTCAAAATACATATTTACAGTTTTACAGACGCTACAGATATGCGTAAAATCCCACCATTAGCCCCACAAAATGTAATAAACTAATTCCATAGAAATTTTTGGGAATAAAAAGTATTTACACACTGCCCGGCTTCCCAGTTAAAATCACGCCCTGGAACTGCTTCTGGGCGACGTTTCGTCCTCTATCGCAAGTATCATATTCAGGGCTGCTAATGCTGTTGATCAGAAACTGTTACTCTCCCATCAGTTTTAGATCAAAAGCAACCAGTAGTACTTGTATAATATACATTTATTTACTTTATTAATTACATTATAGCTTAAAAAGTTTTAAAATCTTTTTTTTTTAATTTAATCCTTCTTGATTCATTTGTACAATTCCTTTTGGATTGGATCTATAGGTCATCAGAATTGATAGAAAGTTCTAATGTTCACACAAACACAATCTAAGAAGAAAATTAGAAAATATTAATTAGTGACCTACAACTCCAATCCAAAAGGAATTATTCTCAACATTAAGTGTTGATAATAAAAAAGAAAAAAAAGTTTTTTAATGTTGGCTAGCTGTCAGCTACTTTAAGTTATATTTTTTTCCCCCATTTATTAGGTACATTGTTAGTTTTTGTTCTGGCAACTCTGACAGTCATACGAGTACTTTTGAAGAATTTTTTTTTCCAGTTTGGTAGATAGATGTGTAACTAATTGACAATTAACTAATTGATGAATTATTTGAAGCGTTCACAATTTTTCCTGATACAGTTACAAAATACGGATAATTACGAAACATGCATATCATTACAATTACGTAATTTTTCTTATAATTAAGATGGATTTCAGTTAAGAAAATAATAATTCACCCTTTTCATGCATTATTAAACTTTTTTTTAATTAAGAATTTTTCTTATAAAATATGCAATAAATGACAGGTTAAAAAAATTCTCTATAAGAAAGACCAGTACAAATTAAGCAAATATTCAAATTAATAAGGCTGCTAAAAGGGAAACAAATATGTTTTAGACACTCCACCAATTAAAAGTAGATAAATTGGCTATAAAATTCATTACTCATCCAATTATAGTTTTGTGTCTCTCTATTTTTATTAATGATTAATTTATCCTTTGAATCTAACTCATCTGGCTTATTTATAGGAATTTCAACTAAAATACACTGTGGCTTATGCCAAATCAATTAACCCGTTAACGGCAACATTTATTGAACAAATTTTGATAAAATTTTTACTCTTTGGGTGGTACCGGTGAGCATTTGACAAAAAGGTACAGAATATGTATTTACCTATCAGCGGTACTACAAATACAGATTTTTTTTATACTTAAAGAATAATCCCAAATTAATAAAATCTCATGTAGCACGGAGTAATCGGATATTTTATGTGGTCATAAGAAATATGCTTATTTCAAATAATGCAATAGCTGCTTAAAATGCTTCATTCTTTTATGTATCTATATGCAAATTTTGATTATATTACTCACCGAATACAAATTACGTTTACTGAAAATATCCGGAACAATTACTAGCAAAAGTAGGTATTCAAATATTACTCGAAAAAAACAAAAGACAAATAAGAAGAAGATATCCTGATATTATCTCTCTTTTGACAAATATTGCTGGCTTGACTAAGGTAAACATCAACAGATGGTTTCCCCATAATTGAAGTACATATTACTTAGTTAAGGGCATCTTAGAGTTGATTTTAAACTAACATCCTTTTCATTATTTTTATATTTATTCGTTTTTCACCATTACAGTATTTACATCATAAAACCTCTTTTTTAGATACACGTACAACAATCAATCAACAATCGCAACCCCCTATTCCCAAACCAGGAGATCGAAATCATCTCACCGGGTGGCTCCTGGACCCCTGTAGCTATAGCAGTCGATTGGGTAGGCGATAAACTATACGTAGCCGACTCCGTGGGCCAAAAGATCGACATCTTCGAATTCAGAGAGAAATCCCACGCCATCGTCCTGGGCTCCAACCTAACCAACCCCTCAGACATAGGCCTGGATCCGTTGGAAGGCTACCTATTCGTAGCGGACACCACTCAAATCCTACGCGCCAATATGGACGGCACAGACACCAGATCCATCGTATCGGAAGCCGCTTATAAAGCTTCCGGAATCGCCATCGATATAATAGCCAAAAGAATATTTTGGTGTGACTCGTTATTGGATTATATAGAGACTGTAGATTATGACGGAAGGAATAGGGTGATGGTATTGAGAGGACAACCAGTTCCCAGTCCTTCACGTTTGGCTTTATTCGAAAATAGGATCTTCTGGACGGATAGCACGAGGCAAGGCGTCATATCCGTGGATAAGTTCGAAGGAAACGCCAGCGTGCAAGTCGTCTATCGGATCATCAATCTGAGGGAGCCGAAAGCGATCAAGACGGTGCACGAATTGAACCAACCCGCGTTATTCAATCCTTGCGGGAACGCGAATGGAGGTTGCGAACATATGTGCATCATCACGAGGACTCCTTCCGGGTTAGGATATAGATGCGCTTGTAAAATCGGTTTCCGGCTGAAAACAGACGAGATGACCTGCGAATTGGTACACGAGTTCCTGATGTATTCCCAGCAGAGATTCATCAAAGGTAATGTACTGTTGTGTTATCTCAATATATCAAATATTGTGCACATTCTACGTTTATTAACTTATTATATTAGCTAAGATAGTAACATGACAGTTTATTTATAAAAACTAAATTATTACAAATCATCCCAACCCAGACATGCCCCGCTGTATCTACCCCACCACATTCACAATACGAATCATTAACCCTCCCAATTCTACATAAATATGATTTAAAATTACCGTGACCTATTATTAATTCTAGCGCCTGAAGTTTGCCCATAAACGCTTTTTTAACTACACTAGCCGAAATTTGCTCAAATCTAATAGTCGAGCTATCTCCCCTAGACACCGCCTCTTTCGCTAATTGATCCGCCCTCACATTACCGATTGTACCTACGTGAGCCCTAGTCCAAACAAGTTTTATATGCCCCCCCCCCCCCATCCCAAGTATCAACAACAAATCAGTCGGATTGACCGCATCGGTTTACGAATATAATCCACTTCCAGATTTTCCCAAGCACGCTCAATTGCTTCTGCCAGATCTACTCTATTTTAAGGTTGAAAGAAAATTGGCCATTATCTTTCCGAACATATATTTTCTTCACCATATGTGCCCACACATTTTCAATGACGTTGAAATCAGGGCTGTGTGAGGGCCAAGGCAGAACATTTATGTTTTATGTTGCTGTTTCTAAACCATTGTTGGACTATCCGAGCCACACAGTATGAGAGAATTATCCTAATTAATACAGAAGAAACAGTTAATTATTAAAAAAAAATAGAAAAGTGTTTTAATAATTCTATTTAATACACTAAATACAACAATAAGAGAGCAAAATTACGTTTCGTTCATTTAAAAATCTCACCTGTTGGTAAACGTAGTTGTTATTTGGATAAAAGTTTTCTACTGATGGTTTCATTATATCTACCAAAATGTTCGGCATTAAGTCTTTTCTCAATTGTCCAACACATGTCGGGATCTCGATAGCTTACACATCCCCATACATTAACCGAAAAACGACCGCTTTTTGCATAATTAGTAATAAATCGCTGGTCGTATCTGCTATTTGCTGGTCGATAGACTCTAACCGGACCGTCAAAACAACTTTGGAAAATTTTTTCATCTGTGAAAATTACATTATCCTAAAACTCTGGAAACTGATTGATATATTCTTCTTCCACTAAGGGCTTCTTTCTTTACTGCAACGTAGTTTTTTAGGTGATGACTTTTGACCCTCTCTTTTGCAGTAGGTACTCAAATTTGCAGGAAATGCTGATTCTCTTACAGCGTCCTTAAGCTTTGCAAATGGATTTGCATTTATAAAATTTACAAGAGCCCTATCTTGTGGTTCGTTCGAAGCTCTTGGAGCACCACTTCCAATACGCTTGTCCACGGTATGCTCAATATCCCATTTAAGCTTCAAACGCCCTACTGTTGATTTTGATACGTTGACTGCTGCAGCAGTTTCTCACCAGGTTGATAAAATAACCTTGTTCTAAATACGATATAATTCTGTTTTGTTGTTAAATCTGGATGTTGCATTATAAATACACACACTAATGACGCTATAAAATAGGTTTTCC
Organism: Protaetia brevitarsis; assembly: GCA_004143645.1. NCBI lineage: Eukaryota > Metazoa > Arthropoda > Insecta > Coleoptera > Scarabaeidae > Protaetia > Protaetia brevitarsis. The sequence continues at coordinate 227,794 of RXPK01000269.1, forward strand.
TATACTTTGATATAATTTACTCTTCATATTCGATAAATTCACTAGATTTATTACTAAAATTAAAGAAAATCCACTACACAACTTTTCACTAGCCACTAGAATATGACTTGTGTACACCAGACGTGCTTTCAATACACCAGATTTAGTGGAAAATTCACCAAGTTGGCAACACTGGATGAACCACAAGCCTCTGATGTCCGAGCATTTATCGACATTTCACGGGAAAGGCCGATCCACCTCGAACCATATCGAGTCTTTGCGTTACCACGGCGCGAAGTATGACAAACTTCAGTTCAAACTCGCTGAGCCACAGGCCGTGGGAACGGGGCTTAATATAGATTGTGGCGCATTGTCTTGACAGCCAGATTACAGTTTCCTCTATTGTGGAATCTTTGAAATGAATGGATAAGCAAAGGTTGTTTCCACTGTTGCCAGATTCCTTATTTATTTGGCTTGGTGAACTAGATGCTGTTTTTTGTCGTATTTAATATCAAAACATAAATATTTGTTTAAAACATTTTTCCTTCCAGCGACCTCTGTGTTTCTATTGTGTACTCCGTCGTAGTATACAGGGTGTATCAAATAAAAAAGTAAATTTTGCTTGGATGTTACATACATCACGACATATAAAGCACAAACCCACCGAAAACCGGATTTCATGATTAAAGAATAAAAAAAAAGTAAAATTTAGAGCCAAAAATTCTTTAGTCCGGGCCTGATGCAAGGAAGCGTCACCGTTAAGCACCCGCTAAACGTGGTATTATGTATAAATGCATTGCACTCATTTAGTATTATTCTTAATGCTATGCCGTAAGTTCATTTAACGTCATTCTGAATAAATAGAGGCCCTTGTAAAAATAGCAAAACTGAGGCATTCTAAATTTCTTCTTTTTATAAAATAAACATTCCTTTTTTGTTAAGAGCATTCTACGTAAGTCTACAAAGTATTATTTTTAATATCCTGATAAGACGTTCAAGTTTCACCGTATATGCGACTTGAGTAGTTACAAAAAACGTAAATATTTTTCTTTTGCTTTGTAGAATCGAGTTGTTAATAAACCGTACCACATGAATCTGAGTTATTTCTTTTGGATTTATTTAATCGTATAACGCAAAATGAATTGAATCGAATTACACAGAAATAAATGTAGATACAGAAAATTTGCAAACACGCCTTTTTACTATGATATCGCGCGAAAATGAATCTATACATTCCCGCGCTTTTGCCGATGCATCAAGCTTCGATTTTCTGTATATGAAATCATGATGGTCCTGAAATGGATCGTTTTTTCGAGACGGGAAGAATTTAAATAAAATGTTCGAAGTGGCTTGCACTCCAAGCGGCGATCCACCTAAAACTAACAGCGGTAATGGCTGAATGGTAGTGGTATGTGGGTGTATACTCGGGACAGTATTTAGGTTGGGCACAGGTGCGGCTCTAGCCCACGGCATTTATAAATTAATTTTTTTTTCTCGTTAATGCTTACAGATAGACCCCCTGTGCATTAAGACTTTTTGTTTGTATATGATTACAGGTGCTACATATTATTATATTTACCTCTATATCTGATACAGCCTGTATATTAATTTTTTTCACAATCACTCTTTAAAGCCCTCTCTGAAATATTGAACAGTCATTACTTTGTTAACTTATTAGCAATGAAAATACGTTCACAATCATATCCTTCCCACTGCGCTAACATTCTTACCAACTTCTACAGGTAAAGTCCTCGATCCCGTCATAGAAGGATTCAGCGATGCCATCCTACCAGTAGTCTCGAAACGCGCAAGATTCGTCGCTTTAGATTTCGACGCCCAAGACGAATTCATTTACTATTCCGACGTGTTGCAAGACGTCATTTACAGGATACACCGGAACGGATCTTCGAGAGAAATAGTGCTACCTTCGCAAAACGAAGGCGTGGAAGGTTTAGCCGTGGATTGGGTTTCGAAAAACCTGTATTACATCGACAGCCGTAAAGGTACCTTAAACGTCCTATCCACCAGGAACGTCACTTACCGCAGAACGTTGCTGCATGACTTGAAACGACCCAGGGCCATAGTCGTCCATCCAAACCGAGGTTACATCTTCTTTTCCGAATGGGATCGTCCGGCTAATATATCTAGGGCGTTTAGTGACGGCAGTAATATCGTCACGTTCAAGAACTTCACTCTAGGGTGGCCTAACGGATTGGCTATAGATTATAGTACGGATAGATTGTATTGGTGCGACGCTTTGTTGGATCACGTGCAACATTCGAATTTGGATGGTGGAGATGTTAAGACTATAAGTTCGCGATTGCTGAAGCACCCGTTCAGCATCGTCATACACAATGAGTTTATGTACATCACGGATTGGAGATTGGACGCTATTATGAAGTTGAACAAGCTTGGTGGGGGTAAAGAGGAGATATTGATCAAGGAGCCACAGACTAATCGTTTATATGGCGTTAAGGTAAGAAGATTTCTTTTCAAATTTGTATATAAGATACGTCTTACAGCACGGATTCAAAGTCATAAAATCAGTATTTTGATCAGAGAGAGATTTATGTCTTATAAAGTATGTTTCTTATACTATATTTTTTAAACAGCGTTTTTAATATCAAAGGTGACAATATAATCTAAACTACCAAATTCAAATTTCCCGCAATTATATAATTAGTAACTTCAACTTAAAGGTATTCAAATAACTATTAATCTAATACAAACAAAATCGTAGGTAATTTCATGCTTTAATGTTGAAGTTACTAAATAAATAATTGCGGGAAATTTGAATTTGGTTCACTGGGTATAGATTCAATATTAAACGTATCATCATGAACCCGAAATTATTATTTCGTTTAATCGTATTTTAATTTGTTCTTCAAATGACTTTTAAATTTGTGCCACTTTTTTTTAATCTGATATTTTATGAATTTTTGGCGTTTTACTCCTGATGACGGCGCCATATTGTGGCCGAAACACGTGGTAAAGATGTTTAAAGGATATACATAGATTGGATACTAACCACAAATAGCCCTTTTGACTTAACAGACGATCTTCATCATCGTTAGTTCATAACTTTTCCTAGATTTGAGATGCATTTTAAACCAAGACTCTATTATACAGTGTGTTCCACTAAGTGTGCAACAAATGAAAATTTTCTCTATTTAGTAGTACAATTATAAAATAAATACTGCCAAATGTTGGTGTGAAGCATGTTTGACATCTGTTCTAGGCACGCTTAGGATTGTCTTAAACTCAATTAGATTACAGGGCAGGCCAAGAAATATGAAAGTCGTGTAAGAGTAAAGTAAACTCTCATTTTGAAGATTACAGTAATTGTTATTAAATTTAGTTGTTCAGCTACTTGTGCAGTAATTGCGTGTGGTGTACAAAGGAACTCTAATGGTCGTAACTTACAAATGAAGGGGGTGCCTGTTAGAATAAAGAAAGAATAGAAAAAGGGAAAGATGTCTTCACTATTAACTTCTTAGAGCTGAAGGAACTTAAATCTAAATATGGGGACGTAACAAAATTAAACTGCGGAGTTGGGTTAGGATAAAACAAAATGTATATAATTCTGTTCTAAACAATTATAAATGAAGATTTAAATAGATATCAACCTTATTGTAAAAATACTGTAGTACACATTGGGTCTGTCATAAATGTAGGCTGATAATATATAGAGAGCATATTACAGCAAAATGTTATTAAAATTAGCTGTTCAGCTACTTTAAAAAAGGGAAAAATTCGTAGATTTTGTATTAACCTCTGTATAATATTTGTTTTTTTTTAATATTTAACATTATTACTTAATAACTACAAGAACATCTCTTTTCAACAATTTCTTTCATAACCCTAATAGCCATATTTAAATTTGCCGCCATTAGTTTTAGCGAATTCAACGTAAAAGCATTAAAATTAACTATTAATGTAGTACAAAATGGTAGGTAATTTTTTGTTTAAACGTTGAAGTTATTAAGAATAATTGCGGGCAATTTAAATTTGGCTATGTGGGAAGCGACCACAAAGGGTCTAGCCGGTTAAGCATATGAAAACTGCACTCGCATCTGATGAAGGGTTATTATTACTTTGTTTTTATTGTTCTTCATCTAAAATAGCCATACAATCAATCTCACATCCCTAACCCCTATTGTAAGGGAAAAATGAGCAATCCTTAACGTAAACATTTTTTTTTCAGTACCTATTGACGATATCTTTATGAAATTTAAACTGTACTTGACTATCCATAAACTCATTATAATATAATTTTTTCAGAATTTTTGTGACACTGAAAATTGTAAAATACGAGTAGTAAAGTATATTTTTAGTGGTCGTAAATTACAAATGAAGAGGGTGTCTGTTAGAATAAAGAAAGAATAGAAAAAGGGAAAGATGCCCTCACTATTAACTTCTTAGAACTGAAGGAACTTAAATCTAAATATGGGGACGTAACAAAAATTAATAATAATATGCTTTATTGTCCAACAGAAAATATTCCAATTAAAGGACAAATATAGGAAAAAGTAAAGTACAGCGTTCGATAATAACAGTAATACAATAATAATACAAACAAAATGAAAGAAAAAAGAGAAGCATTATTAGAATAAGCTAGAGCTATTTTACAAAATTAAAGTTATTCACAAAAAAAAGTAAGTAAAAAAGGTTAAATACAAAAGAGGTGCAAGTTAAAACGGATCAGTGAACATTTGGTCGATGTTTCTAGACATATGTGTTAGGGGAGCCTTAAGTAATATGTTGGTACGAGCTCTAGGAATGGGAAAAGTAGCGGAAGATCTACCACTAAGGCGGGGTACACCAAAATCCAACTGACTCAAGAGAACTGGTGCGTCAATGTTATTATGTATTAGGTTCCAAAGAAATTTGGCACTGTTCTAAACAATTATAAATGAAGATTTAAATAGATATCAACCTTGTTGTAGAAATACTGTAGTACAGTATGTGGGTCTGTATATTTGTCATAAATGTAGGCTGATAATATATAGAGATACGCAACCGACCGTTTCTACTAGCTGTGGTGATAGTGTTGAAAATGACAGTAACACAAAGTAGTGATTTGGAAGATCCTGCCTTTCAAGTATTTTGCCGCAATAGTTCGCTTCAAGAAGAATATAAGGCACATTATGTGAATCTAAAAGAAATCTTACTACTGTGCCTTTAGAGGCTTACCTAAACTGTTGATGAATCAAAAGATAATCGTATATCTTGAAATTTTGCTACTCAAAAAGATTTTAATGTAAAATATAGATCCTACAAAGATGTTTTCATTCTATATAGGTCACATTAATTTATGCTCTTTTTTAATTTGATAATAATTTATCTTCTTTAGATATACAGCAGAGACGAGCAGCTAATCATGGCCCAGCATCCGTGCTGGCACGAGAACGGCGGATGCCAAAAACTATGTTTCGCCATACCGACGGACAGATCTAAAAGTTTGACGTCTAAATGCGGCTGCCCTTACGGCGAAACCCTCAGCGAAGACGGCAGAACCTGCATAGCCGACCCGAAGAGCGAGCCACCGATCCAAGCGTGCCCCAAAACAGTTGGGACTTCACCTGCGACAACCAACGCTGCATCTCTAAATCGTGGGTATGCGACGGGGACAACGATTGCTTGGATAACAGCGACGAAGAACAAAATTGCACCCGTAAGTATTCTTCCTCTTCTAATCGAAAGTAACCGTCAAAAAAAAAAAATTCCCACAGTGCCCACGTGCAGCCTGACCGAGTTCCAATGCAAGAATCTGCGTTGCATCCCCGGCGCCTTCAAGTGCGACAACGAGAACGACTGCGGCGATCACAGCGACGAGATGGATTGCCCGAACGTTACGTGCAGCGCGTCGCACTTCCGTTGCGCGAACGGCCGTTGCATACCGAACAGTTGGAAGTGCGACTCGGAGAACGACTGTGGCGACGGATCGGACGAAGGTGACAGTTGCGACGAGAAGACGTGCGCCTATTATCAGTACACGTGTCCGAGGACCGGCCACTGTATACCGCAGAGTTGGGTGTGCGACGGAGACGACGACTGCTTCGATAAAAACGACGAACAGGATTGCCCGCCTGTCACTTGTTTGCCGAATCAATTCAAGTGTACGGATTTGAGACAGTGCATACAGGAGAATTACAAATGCGACGGTATTCCTGATTGTAACGATGGCAGCGATGAGAAGGGATGCCGTAAGTAAAAAAAAAAGGAATACGTAGCAAATACAAACACAAACACATTTAAAACCTACAGAATTTCTGAAGTTATTTTACACAGTAAGAAATTGGTAACACTAGAACTACACTACGCCGAGTTCATGGAGGTCCCTCTAAATAGTGTAATTTTTTAACACTAAGAGTAGTGTTAGTAGTTAGAGGATATTTAATATGCCTTAGTGTAAATATAGTATATCACTACTAGTGCGAATGTTACTGCTTCTTAGTGTTTATCTAATTTTTTAGTGTAGATCGTAAGGCTACTACTAGTGTGCATTAAACAACATCAATAGTGATTGTTAACTCTAGAAAGAGGTAATTTTCTCTATTAAATGTTTCATCAATACTACTGTAACGGAAGGAAAGTAAATTAAGTTCCTTATTCACTAATGAATAAAACAACGACCGTGTTCGTTGAGATAAAACGTAATTACTCCGACATAAAATATTTTTATACATATACAGTACTTATATAGTATAAAAATAAACTCAAATATTAAAATTAAACGAATCGACAAAACACGAAAGTAGTTTTTTGAACGTGTTGAACATCTTATCATCCTTGCTATCAGGTGTTCTTCTACTGACGATGCAGTAACTCAACACTGCGGCACCTTATTAATCAGAAAATTGATAAGAATCTCGACCTATTTACTTTCTCCCTTTCTGATGGTATCCTCCTATAATGCAATTCTAAATAAATGTATTGTTTATAATATATAGATAATCACTTACCTTTTATTTTACTGCAGCACGTATGTAATACATAACCTAACTAGAATAGCGTATTGGCGGCTGATGTACCTACATATGTAGATCTTGTCCACTGAAGCACTGAACACTAAACCGTTACAACTACTCTGGCCAATCAGAACGGATCGTAACTGATCATGTGTTATTACAGCGCGCGAAAAACAATATGCACTCCAAAGAATTGACTATTGTTACACTGATAGAGTATATACTTTACTCTGCCAGTGTTGAATTGCACTAAGTAGCCTGTTAGTGTAATTATTTCACACTAATTTTTTTTTTTTAGTGTAATTACGTGCACTAATTTTTTTTAGTGTTAAATCAAAGTGTATAAATACACTACAATTTTAACTCTATTTGATCGACCCTAACACTAAGAACATTAACACTGGCGCTATTTCTTACTGTGTAACCCAACGAATCCAATTTCTGAGATATTTTATCTAAAGCATTTGAGTTTCTGAAATGTGTTAATCAAATGAAATCAATTCCTAAAATGTTTTTTTTTTCGATAGATTGAATTTCTAACATGACCTAATGAATTTCCGAAATTTTTGAACTACTTTGTCCTTGTCTAATATTTCTTGAATTTCTAACATTTTTTTTAATAAAGTTGAATCAGTTTTTCAGCATTTTTTTTTAACCAAATCAAGCAAATTTCTGAAAGGTTTTTAACCAAACTAAACTTCAGTTTCTAAAATTTACTAACCAAATCTGTTAATTCTTTAATTTTTTTAAACAAAACTTAACTAATTTTTGATTTCTTTTAAACTAAACTTATCAAATTAATGAAATGCTTTGCCAAAGCCAATCGAGTTTCTGAGGTTTTGTAACTAATAAATGCATTGAACTTCTGATACCTAGAAGTTTTTTAACGAAACCAACTCAGTTTCTGAAGTTTATTAACCAATTTTTTTTTTTAACAAAACCCAAATTGTTGATTTTTGTTTAAACTAAACTCATCAAATTAAGGAAATATTTTGAAAAAACCAATCCAGTTTTCAAAATTTTTGAATCAAACCAACTCAGTTTCTAAAGTTTATTAACCAAATTTTTGTTTTTCTTTTAACCAAGCCCAAGTTTTTGATTTTTTTTTTAACCAAACCAACTCACAATCAGTTCTGAAGTTTATTAACCAATTTTTTTTTAACAAATCGCTGTTTTTTTTTAAACCAAACTCATCAAATAAACGAAATATTTTGAAAAAAACCAATCCAGTTTCTGAAGTTTTTGAATCAAGCCAATCAAGCTTCTGAAATTTGTTAACCAAATCTACTTAATTTTTCTTTTAAACAAAGCCCAACAAGTTATTCATTTTTTTAAACCAAAATCATCAAATTCATGAAATATTTTGAATAAAATCAATCCAGTTTCTGAAGTTTTTGAGCCAAACCAATCAAGTTTCTGAAGTTTATTAACCAAATCTACTTATTTTTTTTTTTAAACAAAGCCCAGCAAGTTATTGATCTTCTTTAAACCAAAATCATCAAATTAATGATATATTTTGAAAAAAATCAATCCAGTTTCTGAAGTTTTTGAATCAAACCAATCAAGCTTCTGAAGTTTATTAACCAAATCTACTTAATTTTTCTTTTAAACAAAGCCCAACAAGTTATTGATCTCTTTTAAACCAAACTCATCAAATTAATGAAAATATTTTGACAAAATCAATCGAGTTTCTGAAGTTTTTCAATCAAACCAATCAAGCTTCTGAAGTTTATTAACCAAATCTACTTAATTTTTCTTTTAAACAAAGCCCAACAAGTTATTGATCTCTTTTAAACCAAACTCATCAAATTAATGAAAATATTTTGACAAAATCAATCGAGTTTCTGAAGTTTTTCAATCAAACCAATCAAGCTTCTGAAGTTTATTAACCAAATCTACTTAATTTTTCTTTTAAACAAAGCCCAACAAGTTATTGATCTCTTTTAAACCAAACTCATCAAATTAATGAAAATATTTTGACAAAATCAATCCAGTTTCCGAAGTTTTTGAACCAAATTTACTTAGTTTTTCTTTTAAACAAAGCCCAATAAGTTATTGATCTTTTTTAAACCAAACTCATCAAATTAATGAAATATTTTGAAAGAATCAATCCAGTTTCTGAAGTTTTTGAGTTAAACCAATCAAATTTCTGAAGTTTATTAAGCAAATCTATTGAATTTTTGTTTTTCTTTGTAAACAAAACCCAACCACTATTTACTTTTTTTTTTTAACCTAACATCAAATTATTGAAATGTTTTCAAGAAATTAATCCAGTTTCTGAAGTTCTGATAGCTTTTAAGCAATACGATCATTTTTTTTTTTTTAATTTTGAACCAAACCAATCTAGTTTCTGAATTTTATTAACCAATACTATTAAATTTTTAATTTTTTTTTTTTTGAGAAAGCGCCAACTAGCTTTTGTTCACTTTTAAACCAAAGTCATCGAATATAATAAAATATTTTAATCAATCGAATTTATGAAGTTTTATGGCCAAATCCATCAAATTTTTAAAATACTGATCTTACAAATCGAATATCTGAGGTATTTTTCAAACAAACCCATCAATAAAACTTTTTAATCCTAAAAAATCGAAATTTCTAAAGTAAAAAATACAATAGTTTTGGCTAAGAAACTAGTTGGTTAAAAACAAAGCGAGTTCCTAATCTTACGTAACCAAAACCATTCAATTAACCAAATCTATCAAGTTCTTGCAATTATATAATTCTAATAATTAAAAGCAAAGCAAGTTTTCGATCTTTCTTGACCAAATCTATTCAATTTCGGATTTTCTCTTTAGCAAACCAAAGTTCTAATTTATTTTTTTGTTTTATATTATAAAATTTCAAACTTTTTAACCAAACTCATACAGTTTCTGAATTTACCTAGCCAAAAAATATCTACTCCATTCTGAAAAGGTTTTTTTTAAATTTTTTAACCAATCCAGTTGAACTTCTGAAGTATTTCAACCAAAAAATACGGTTTCTGAAGGCTTCTTTTTTTAATTAGTCTCTTTTTCATTCCGACAAATTTCGGACCAAATTAGTAATTAGAATATGCTTTCATTTTAATCTATAGTTTTTTCATTTCTCCTTCCCCCATTTAGCATTAACCCACCAATATCTCGTTACATTCCTCTATGCTTTTAACAATCTTCCTCTTGGCCTTCCCATCTCGTTTTCTTTTCTATCACCTCTTATAATCCCTATCACTACATATTCTTCAATTCATGAGACATATGCTTCTATTTTTATCCGTAGCTGTCTTGGAACCCAACCAATGCAACAACGAAAAACAATTCCAATGCCAACAATCGGGAATTTGCATACCACGAGCGTGGTACTGTGACGGTACGGCGGACTGCGACGATAACTCAGACGAACCAGCCACCTGCGGCGACATCAACTGTCCCACGAACTTCTACAAGTGCAACAACTCCCTTTGCATCTTCAAAGTAAACCCCCTCCCACATTCCCGAACGATCGAAGGTGTTTAAAAGCGAAAATACCTATTTTAGGCGTACATCTGCGACGGCAAAGACGATTGCCTAGACGGTTCCGATGAAGGTCACGAACACGCCTGCAAACGACCACCGTTCGAATGTCCCTCCGGCCAGTGGCAGTGTCCCGGAGTTACCGAACGTTGCGTCAACATGACCCAAGTTTGCGACGGGAAGCCTGATTGCCCGAATGGAGCCGATGAAGGTGAAGGTGTAATTTGAACGAGTGCGGACACCACGGAGGATTGTGCAGTTATAGTTGTAAGCAAACGCCTCTCGTAAGTTGATTGTTTTTCTTGTCGACTGTTTATGTTTTACAATTCACCACGGAAAATTCCAGGGTACCACTTGCCTCTGTCCGAAAGGGGAAATTCTCAGCGAAGACGGCTTGGCTTGTCAAGACCAGAACGAATGCGAACCACCGGGATTATGTTCGCAGACTTGCACCAACACCAAAGGATCTTATTTTTGCTCCTGCGTTCCTGGTTATAAATTAACTGGTGATCATTTCTGCAAAGCTTACAGTAAGTGTTGTATATAATGTCTTTTCTAACTTTAATGATAATTTAACTTCGTGTGTATCCGAGACATATAGACAATAGGTACTAATTATAGCCTTATACAGGATGATTCTCAATATATGCGACAAACTTTAAGAGCTGATTCCTGAGGTTATTTTGATCATAAAAGTTCATATGAGTATATGTCCAAAACGGTTTGGTTTTAAAGTTATTGAATGTTTAATAATAAATTATGAACTATGACTAACACGATATAATTAATATCACAGTTGGTTCTTCAAAAACTATTGTGTTGAGAGGGAATTGTTTATTTGTCATTTCAATATTTGTCAGAGTATTCATTCAGTTTATTGCCAGTTTCTGTTTTCTAAAATGAATTACACGATTGCTGAGATGTGTGATATGCATTTCGTTTACGGTCTTGCCAATGGAAATTCGCGTGCTGCTAGACGTCTTTGTGAAGAACGATACCCGAACCGTATCATCCCGCATCATTCAATATTTGCCCGTCTTCACCAACGTCTTAGTGAAATGGGAAATTTAAAAAATACGGTCTCCTGATAACGGGCACCCATCTACAGTGAGAACTCCACAAGTTGAAGAAATGGTACTAAATGAAATTGAGGAACATCCTACTACAAGCACCCGAAAAATTGCATTTACTTTAAACATTAATCAGACCACAGTTTGGAGAATATTGAAAGATCAACTGTTGTATCCATATCACATTCAACGGGTGCAGGCACTTTTGCCGGCAGATTTTCCGCAAAGAGTGGCTTTTTGTCAATGGATGCAACACAAAATCGCACAAAATCTTGACTATTTGGGCTCAAATATTCTTCACCGACGAGGCTACTTTCTCTAGAAACGCGATTATTAATTTTCATAATAATCACATATGGACCGAAGAAAATCCGCACGAACTAGTGAATACCCGTCATCAACATCAATTCTCTGTCAATATGTGGGCCGAAATTGTTGATAGGTTCACACTTTTTACCGATGCGGTTAAATGACGAGGTATACCGTAATTTTCTTGAAGAGGAACTACTCCTACTGCTGGAAGAAGTTCTGTTGCAATTAAGATTACAAATGTATTTTATGCATGACGGTGCTCCAGCGCATTTTAGTTTAGTTGCTCGCGAGTTTTTGGACAATACGTATGCAGATCGGTGGATAGGACGGGGAGGTCCACAACCGTGGCCTCCTCGGTCTGCAGACTTAAATTTTTTGGACTTTTTCTCTGAGGTCACCTTAAATCATTAGTTTATACGACTCCCATTGAAAATGTCGATGAACTGAGAAATCGTATCATCGCAGTTTTTCAAACAATTCGAAATACCCCTGGTATTTTAGAACGGACTCGCCAGTCAATACGACGGAGGATAGAAGCTTGTATTGCAGTTGGGGGCGGCCATTTTCAACAGTTAGTATAAGCTAATTTTGTTTTACTAATTATTTTGTTAATTTATAATAAAAACATTAATTATGTTAACTTACTATTAGAAATTGTACAACTTTAGAACTAAGCGATTTTGGACATATATTCTTATGAACTTCTATCATCAAAATAACCCCAGGAATCAGCGCTTAAAGTTTGTCGCATATATTGAGAATCGCCCTGCATATAAGTGAACTTTATTTTATTTGTTAATTCAAGCTTACCTAGTATTTTCAATATTCATTATATTTTACGCCGGGAGATTTTTCCTTCTTCGGAATGTTTATTCGCTAATATTTTCTGTATCATCCCCAAACTAGAGAAATAACGGTATCTTAATGTCAATTGCTGGTTGTTTATTCAAATTCTATGTTGGTTACCTGATAGCGAGAACAATCGAAGACAGATAACTGTTACTTTTAGTTTATATTATTCATTCTGCCTGTGGCCACGAGAGACGACGGTTGTTCGTGTGCTCCTATAACAATTTTTACGCCACACACTCAGAAATATCAAAGTTTCACAAAGTGTTTACCTAAAAAGTATCTATCTATCACCTAAATAATATAAAACAATACCTTTACCTGAATAATCTTCGAGAATCTCCTATAAAATTTCTTGAGAAGAATCCTTGGTAGAATACCATTCCATGATTTGACTGTTAGTGGAGCCCTGCCAACTTGACCTAGAGAATTACCTGTCCATATCTCTATGTTTTGATCTGTCTATATTTGCATCCAAGGTATTTGATCCAATATATCCCACCTAAAAGAGGAATTCAGTGCAATTTAATTTCAATTCAATTTTAACCAGTATATTAGATACAAAAATCTAATTCACTTACCTTGTATGCAAATATGGACAGCTCAAAATATAGATATGGGCATGTAATTCTCTGGGTCAAGTTGAAAGTTCGATTCGCGGGGCTCCACTAACGGTCAAATCATGGAATGGTATTCTATCCAGGATTCTTCTCAGGAAATTTTATAGGAGATTCTCGAAGATTAGTCAGGTTCACGATACGTTAATTTTGGGGTTAAGTTTGTATGAACCGCCATTATTTTAAAATTTAAATGAGTACTTCACTTATAATTTTAACTAATTTGCTAGTTTTTTTTTTTTCAGCTACTGTTAAGTATATTGTTTTCTGACTTCCTTTTTTTCCTTCGCAAATAAAATGCATTGCATATCATTGATCTCTCCAAGAACAACGCTTATATAACATTCTTATTTATTCCAGATCATAGCAGTGCTTTTCTCATAGTATCCAATAGACATTCCATACTGATAGCGGACCTGCAGGATCACAGCATAGAGAGGGTTCCTATAAACGTGGAAAACGTGGTGGCGACTTCCTCCAACATGCACAGCGGCAGAATATTCTGGTCCGATATGAAATTGAAGAAAATATCCCGGCTGGATCGTGGCGGCGAACCTGTGGATATAATCTCGACCGGTTTGGATCTGGTGGAAGGATTGGCGTACGATTGGATTGCCCATAATATTTATTGGTTGGACTCTAAGCTGAACACCATCGAGGTGGCACAAGAGAACGGATCCGCCAGAATCGTCTTGGTCAAGGAGAATATAACGCAACCTAGGGGCATGTGTCTCGATCCGAGTCCGGGGTAAGAATTTTTTTTAATTGAAAATCTCGCAGCAACGCGGAGGTGGTAACAATATACCGAATTGTGATTCAAGGTGTGATTTTTTTCTGTATAGTCAAGTAAATCGCTTGAAAAGAATTAAGCCGAAAACAGGTTGTTCTGATATGGTGTGTTGTTACACAATTTTACATAAATCGTACATTTTGTTTTGCCTGGAGCATTTATTTTACAAAGCGAGACCGCAAGATATTAACCACAGTTTTGGTTCTGGTTTTGTTAGGTGGTAGTAGGAACGCCTTGGAATAGTTCTGTAAAGTAAATATTCGTAATTAGTACGTAATATTAAACGCATAATATATTATTTTTCTGTAAGTGTAGTAATTACGGATATTTACCGTCACATGTAACTAATTAAATAGTTATTACATAAAATCTGTGTAAATTTAAAATTTTTTGCATTTTCATAATTATTCTTTAATCGCCATAATTTAAAAATAATATAACAAAAAAAAAGGAAAATTATAGACGACACCACCGGTGCCTAAACACACAACCTTTAGATTACGAGCCATGAAGTAATGCCCGTTTCAAAATAATATTAATGTTGCAATGCTAATGCTAGACACAAAATATTACATTATAGTGCCCGCAACTACAACCATGTTATAAAGATGGTAATATTATAGGCTGATGTTACTTCTGATGTTAATAGTAATGGTATAACCAATTTTTAGATGATTACTGAATGTATTCATAATATAGTTGGGTCGTTTCAATATCGTGCAAAACCCTATGTCTATCTCAACTAAATTTCCTTCATCGCTTTTAGAAGAAAAAATTATTGCTGTTATTACTAAATAACAATAGAACTACTTCAAGGATTATGTTTCATTATTGTTTAACGTCAGGATTAATGTCAGAATAGCGCCGCCGTCTCTACAAATTGACAGTGCTGCCAGAACGCCAAGGTGGTGGACGTTAAAAATGACAAATGTCGCTTCTTGTCTTGTCTTTTCGCTGGTCACACTCAACTACGACTAAGAGTTATATCACTGAGGAGGTTAGGACAATAATCGAAGTTCTTCGTATGCTATCGTGCGATATATCCCATGTTACGAAGTTCTACGAAGCACTTCGATCATTGTCGTATTCTCCTCCTAACGTATTGCTGTGTACTGATTGAATTGAAATAAAAAATGCAAAACTGATTTTAAAATGAAAAAGAAAAATAAAATTTGCTAGCTCAACGGAAAAGGTATTAAAATTGAGCAAAAGAACTTTTAATCTCAGAGTTACCGTCGCGAATTAAAACTTGAATCTAACCACGAAAAGTAAATTGTGAGTGAAAAAAATTAGACTTTTTTAAATACCCGAAAACTTGTAAAGGTTTTAAAATAAAATAAAAGAACAGAATTTTCGACCCAATGACGCTAATTAACAATCAAATTTATTTTAACAACGGGTTAAATTACAAATGTGCAGAAAAAAAAAACTTTGAACTGAAGGTTCTGGCCTAAAAAAAAACTGCACTTGACCTTAAATTAAAATAGGACAATGCTATTTCCTATGCAAAGCAAAAGATTTGTTTGTTCAAGAAGATTATCCAAAATACACAACCTTTGAATTTATATCCACGTGGTTTCACAAATAAAATCAAAGCGTGGACAAATGCAAGAAATTTACAAAAATGAAAAAGCTAAAAGAAAATAAAAATGAAACAGCAAAAATTGAATAACAGAAAATTAACTCTTTAAAATATAATGAGAGAAAAAAAAAACTAAAGTAAATCTTACTAAACAAAAAAAATAATTGATCCTATATCAATAAAGTGCACACTTTAATACACAATTATCACAATAAGAATTCCTTGATTGACTAAATAAAAGACAATTAATTTTACAAATTCAAGATTAGTTGCCATTTTGTAATTAATGGCAACAAAGATTAAAAATACATCTACTCACGTCAATAGTCGAACAAGGAAGTCCTTAGCAAAACTCTACAATTGTTTTTCTTACAAAAATCCCTCTCTCAAACTCGTACAATGCAGTCGTATTACAATTCAGCGACAATATTGCATAGAGTCCGCATTAAATCAACAAGCGAACACTAGACAATTTAAAGAATGGAATAATTTAAAAAAACTTAACACTTAAAATAATTAAGTCATACAATTAACGCTTAAACTAAAATTTATACAAAACAAAATTAAAATTGTGAAAATTCTCGGTACACTGAATTAACAGCTGATTAAGCAAAGAAAACAACCATAACAAGCAAACTATGCAACTTGCACACAATACCCTCTGTGAAAAGGGTTGTCTAACCACAGCATTATGCACCCGTCACTGGTAAGCTTGTGTATTGTAGTATACATTATAATGTTCTCGGGGTCTAAATAACCACAGAAACGATATATTTAATAAACGCTTAAAGTCTAATAAAAATAAAATAACAGGAAAAATACTAATAATAAATAACTAAAACTAAAACTATTTATATTCACTACTTATTTTCATCGATTTATTTCCACTATTATTTATATTCACCGTTTGCATGTAACTCTCTCTTCGGCTTTTTCAATATCTATCTATCTATCTAATCTACATTTTTCCTGATCTTCCGAGTGAATTTGCGCCCAGAAATTTCGATTGTTTCGAGCAGTTTCATTATCTACGTGGTCTCCGCTCTACGGAGGTGGCGCCATCTGCTGGCGCAGCAGGAAATTCAAAATTTAAAATTACATATCCACATTCTACAATGGAATGAGTGCCAACTGCAAATGCCATCATTATACACTTATGTATTGTGGCTGTTACCTACTTGCTACCAATGACTCCTCGTTGCTACAAGATCTTCTTAATTAAAAACATTCTCATTTCTCATTCTTTCTTTCTATTTTTCGTAAATTCCAATCGCAGAGCGCGATGGCTGTTCTGGACCGATTGGGGCGAAAATCCAAGGATTGAAAGGATCGGCATGGACGGAAGCAATCGTTCGATCATCATCAACACGAAAATCTACTGGCCGAACGGTTTAACCTTGGATACGACCACGCAAAGGGTTTATTTTGCCGACTCCAAGCTAGATTACATCGATTTCTGCTACTACAACGGTACCGGACGACAACAGGTGCTATCTGGCAGTCACTACTTGCTACATCCCCATTCTTTAACATTATTCGAAGATACTTTATATTGGACTGACCGCCAATTGAACAGAGTATTGTCTGCGCATAAATTCAAAGGTTTGTTGTTATACAGTGACCGGCATAAATATTGCAACATATGGGAAATTTTTTTATTGTTAAAATATACTAAAACTTTTTTGGGGGAATAGGTTGTGCAGGTCTAGAAACCCCAAAATTTATTTTGACACACGTCACGTGACCACTAGTATGGCGGTAAATTTAAAAAATATGCCGTGAATCTACAAAAAGTGAGGTTAGATAACATGATAACGAAAAAAGTTGCTTAGAATTCAATTTTGAGGCGGTATGCAAATTTTTGTAAACATATTTAAAAAAAAATAAAAATCACAATTTTTCCAAATATTGTTTCATTGAATTACATATTTCCATTTTTTTTCGCTTTTAGCAGCTCAACTGCAGTACTATTTCCAAATTTGGTTGATACTCAAACAGTTTTCTCAATTTTTGCATAATTAACATAGCGAAAACTGAAAAGTACGATTTCAGTGTGACAATTGTTGTTGCAAGGGACTGTATCTACTAGTAATAAATAAAATTTTACAAAGATTTTCTCTCTAAACCACTTAGCAGACATTACTTTTATTGAAAATTATTATATTTCTTTGTTTGTTTTCGGCATTAAAGTGGAAGCTGTTAGTCAAAAACTGATACTACTACATGCACGCACCGAAGGTTTTAAAGTAGATTATGAAATTGGAGAACAACGAATAATAAACAATAGGTAAAATAAAAATGGTAGTAAGGAATTGCCTAATTGCCAAAAAATTTAAATAATTTACTACATTATTTTGTTGTTTCTAATTTCAAAGCCTACCTTACTTATAAGAAACAGAAGGATATGTATGTCTAACAAGTAGGTATACATTTTTAGAGTTTCATTTCTTAGTTGTTCATTACTGTTAGTTATTGTTTAAATGTTTTTGCTTATTAAGTATTCCTATCATTAGCTAAAAATACTGGTTATTTATTTCTACTGAGTTTTGTAATTTCGAAACCTACATAAATACCTTCGGTGCGTGCAATAACATTGTGAGGGCTTAGATGTTTAGTGTTATGAGTTTTGGACTACCGATTTCACTTTAACGCAGAAAACAAAAAGAAAATATGATAATCTTCAATAAAAGTAATGTTTGCTAAGTGGTTTAGAGAGAAAATGTTAGTAAAATTTTATTTATTACTAGTAGATACAGTCCCTTGCAACAACAATTGTCACACTGAAAACGTACTTTTCAGTTTTCGCTATCTTAATTATGCACAAATTGACAAAACTGTTTGAGTATCAACCAAATTTGGAAGTAGTACTGCAGTTGAACTCCTAAGAGCGAAAAAAATGGAAATATGTAATTCAATGAAACAATATTTGGAAAAATTGTGATTTTTATTTTTTTTTTAATATGTTTGCAAAAATTTGCATACAGTTTCAAAATTGAATTCTAAGCAACTTTTTTTTGATACCATATCATCTAACCTCACTTTTTGCAGATTCACGGCATATTTTTTAAATTTACCACCATACTTAGTGGTCACGTGACGTGTGTCAAAATAAATTTTGGGGTTTCTAGATATGCACAACCTATCCCCCAAAAAAAGTTTTAGTATATTTTAATAATAAAAAAATTTCCCATACGTTGCAATATTTATGCCGGTCACTGTATATTTTATCAGAATCAACGAAATCACTTCTAATTTTATATAATATCATTTTTTATAGTAGGAGACAATCAGACCGTAGTTTCACATCTAATATCGCAACCCCTGAGCATACACGTGAATCACCCCTCTTTACAACCCATCACTCCGAATCCGTGCGAGACTCAGCCGTGCCAACATATTTGCCTGCTATCGCCGTCCGCTACTCAAGGTTACACTTGCAAGTGCAAAGCCGGGTTCAGGACGACTCCGGACGGGAATTGCATCGAAGAAGAGACATCGTTCTTGATGGTGATGCGCGGTTCGCAGATTGTCGACGTTTCCATCAGGCCTGGGGATAAGACGACCGGATTTTTAACGCCGATCGTTGGAATAGATCACGGACTTCAAGTCGATTACGACAGGAAGACCACTAGCATGCTGTGGATCGAAGGAAGAGAAGGGGATTCAGATAATGTATGTTGGAATCAATTTTAGACGTAATCTATGATATATTAGGTGTATTCTTTCGTGCTGAAAAAACTGATCGAAGTCAACGATATTCATCAATTCTTTCACTTAATTTGACGTTCTTTCATGCATGTTTAATCTCCTCACTCTGGCAATTGAAGTGATTGCATTCAAAAATCCCCTTACCCCTCAAGCACAAAGATATTCTACGATCAGTTGGTTCAATAAACGCATTCTTTTGCTTGACAAACTAAAAGTGAAAAACTATTCACATTCAGACTTCTCCTAGACCCATCACCACAAACTGCACTAAACTGGACATACGTTTCGATAGCAAAGCTATCATCAGGGTCTAGGAGAAATCTGCAGCATTACCAGTACCACAGTTTGGAGTATTTTTTTGTCATATTCACATTCACTTACATCACTTTCAGTTAGTTCACTTTATTCACCACGAAAGAATACGCCTACTACTATATTCAGTAATCTGTAGTTGGTAGCGTGGTTACGGTACTTTAATACTTGTGCTAAGTGGTTTTTTAACAAGTTTTACTCTTTTAGAGACCCAGGTAACAAAGAGACGTGAAATGACGTATAATAGACGTCTATAGCACGTAATAGGGACGTAATATCTACGTCTATTAAGCGTCATTTTTACGCCATTCTGCTACCTGGGATGTAAATAAGTCATATCTCAGGTCATATTATATACAATAATATTTACACAAACTATAATACTTAGTACTTATTTTAATAAGGAAAAGGTTTTTTACACAGGCAGAACAGGAGGTGAATACCTTTTTATAAATAAATTTATTCTTTCTTACACGTCCTGAAAGGATAGAGGATTAAAAATATGTTTAAATGATTGAACTAAAGTTTTTTGAGCATCAATGTGGAGAAAAGCGATTATTTATTATATTTTTTTTTGATGGTTGAAATGAATTGTTTTCATAACACTTATGATGAGGAAGAGTGAATTTAAGATGATTAGTTTGGTTTTTAAATATTTGAGGTTGGAATGGAGATGAGTTTTTTCTAAAATTTCGAAATTAATGTTTTTTTTTTTTTGTAATTTCGGCGCAATTAAGAGGGCTGTTTTTTTTTCAACTATTTAATTTAATTATTCTCTTAACACTGGAGAAAAAAAGGGGAAAGGGGGAATTAAAAATGTTTTTCATTAAATTTTTTTTTTATTAGAGTGGGGTAGGAGGAGCATTTTCTTTTTAAATTGATTGAATTCACTTTTTTTTTAATACAAAACGTAGGATTACAAATGCTTTACACGATGAAATTATTATTTTTTTTAACATCGGAATAAGGAAATGATTTTAATTGACTAAAGATTCACAAAAAAAAAATATTCTTTCTTAAAGATTTATATTTTATTGCTTTTTATGACGGCACAAATCGAATTACAGTTTTTAGAATTTCTATATAAAATATAAATTAGATGTTTTGACTTCAAAACAACAATAAATTATATTCCCCTAGAGAAAATTTAATTTCCCACAATTATTTTTAGTAGCTTCAACAGAAAGACCTCAAAATAATTAGTAATCTAATGCAAAACCATTGGTAATTTCGTGTTTCAATGTTGAAATTACTAAGAATAATTAAAATTTTACCAAGGGGAATACACCCGATTATAACTGTAGTAAAAACAATTTAAATTAAAACTACCTACAAAAATAAATTACTGTTTACAAAAATACTTATAATGAAGATAACAAAAATATAAGAAAAAAAAAAATACGAACAGTTGATTGAAATAAAATTACGACGTGAACAAGCCCAGTAAACCAAATTTAAATTTCCCGCAATTATATTTAGTATATTTCAACTTGAAGGTATTCAAATAACTATTAATGTAATATAAAATCATAGGTAACTTCATGCTTTAATGTTGAAGTTACTAAAAATAATTGAGGGAAATTTGAATTTGATTTACTGGGAGGGAATTAAAAATCCGAATTATTATTTAAAATCCTTTGGCGGAAACTTTACGACGGTATTGCATTTAAAGTAGATATGTTAGAATAGTGGGTCATAATTTTTTGAGGTAATTGTACACGCTAAACATGTTCTTTTTTCGCTTGATCGACTCACTAGGCATGCAAAACTGTTTTTTTTTTGTCTACTCTCTGGTCATTACTCACTTGAGAAGATTACTTTAGTGATTACACGTCAGTAATTTGTAAGGGTATTACTGAATGCAATCATTAATCAGATTACATTTTGCCCAACGCTGATTCGAATAAGGCCCCTTTCAGACGAGGCGTTTAGTTGATTCCACTAGTTGAACGGATAGTTGTCAAGGAGCTTACTGATGTAACTGTTGAAATGTAACAAGATATATTTCTTTTTAAATAGTTGTCTCATATATATAGGTTGGTAGCATTGGAGTAGTAGATGCTCTCGGTTTAAGTAACGTAACAGTCTAATGTATTTTGAAGTATTAAAATAGTTTTCTTATTGTTCAGTGAACAAGTTTGTTTTGGTGTAACCTACTCTCCTTATTTTAAATTGTTTTAAATAAACAATAGTAACAAATGATTGGAAATCGCCTGAATATAGTTCTTCAATGACATCAACTAGTTGAGAGTAAGGTCACAGTATAGAAATATATCAGTAATGACAGAACCCCTTTTTATGAATAAAATTCTTCGTCCTATTTTAAGGACCTTGATCACATTGATGCTACGGAGTGCACGGCCACGCGCATCCTATGCGTCTACCGGAAAAATGTAGGAACATTTAAAAATTTGATCTCTATGCTTTATAGCGGAGGTTATGTCAAAGTTATATCATATATTTATTGTTAAATTGGTCGAAATTTAGTAGATGCAAGAGAAAGAGTCGCTGTAAGAATATTAGCTGTGAATTATAAACATGCAATGTGCATATATAACCAATTTTTTTTGTAGAAATGTTTTAATAAATTGACATTTCGTTATTATTGATACTATAACCTATAATAATAACGCAACTGTAAGTAAACATTATAAAGGAATTTATTTACCTGATCGCAAAATTTCCTATATATTCAAAATTATATAAAAATTGCAATAAAAAAGCCACTTTATTTATAGTGGCATTTTTGATTTGAAATTTAGTGATATACCTAGTTGATAGCACTTAATTTATTGAAAAATACCGATCTGTTAAATTTTCTATTGCTGTAATTTAATTATATAATTAACTAAAAGAAATTACCTATCATATGGAAACGTCGTTCTCCAATATTTTTACAAAATAATGTGAATTTTATTAAGTCTGGCTTCTCAGAAAAATATGCATTGTCTGGATTAGAAAGCTTTCATGATAACAGCAATGCCTACACGATATACTGACATTTTTGATTGGGCTTTTTGCCAGTTAATTTCCAGTAAGAGTAAACAGGTTAATATTGAAAGACATAAGTAGTGAATAGTTTATATTTGCTATGCTACAATATAGACAATGAAAAATATTACAAACAGAAAGTTTTCATTAGAGATTACATACAAATGTACTGGTCAACAATTTATTCCAGCAACGAAAGGTAGCAAGTCGAAAGTTATTTACATATTGATATAATTGACAACTTTATGAAGTTATATGGCTTTGTCACTCCATTTTGTCAAGCTTTTTTCTACCGATTTCACACGAGCTTCTATTTAATGTGTACCTGAAACCCAACATCTTTAAATCAGAAACTTCAATGTGTAAAATAATCGCATTCTTGACATGGATGTTCAAAATTAATAGAACTGAACTGTGCTATGAATTTTTCCAACACTTCAGTTGTGGTGACCTAATTCAAAAGTATTAAAAAATATTTTCCTAATATTATAACATAAAAGAAAGGTGTTTTTAATTTTCCAAATTTCTGCTTATTCGCATGTTCACATGCCTTTAATGGCAAAATAACGTTGAATTGTCTAACTGATCGTGTTGCTGGGAAAACCTTCACAAACATCACAATTGTAAACATTTAAAACATTTCCATATCAAATATCACAAATGTATCGCAACGAATTTTCCGAAAAAACTGAAATTGTAATTATTTCTCGCACTATTCTTGCAGTTGGGAGTATGCCAACGATTGTAACCAATGCAGGTAGTTGATCCAAATTCCTCTGGTTCCATCATCAAGCATCACAAATGATTGCTATGATGTATTGCTTACATTACAACCTTTAATAAAAACAAAAAATTAAATGTTGATCTCTCGGGTACTTTTTACTGTAAACATTGAAGTGCACTTCATACTTTAAAACACCTTTTCATAGTGTGGTGGTTATTAGTCCATAGTTGTGAGTATTTTTGACATTTAAGTGTACAATTGATTATATTAAAATACTTATGAATGATCACTTAAAACTGAACACAAAAAAACGTATGTAAAAGTGTCTATGAAAAAGATAATAATAAAATGTGTGGCTAATACACCGTACACGTAAACCAAGATTCACAAATAAGAGATCAAGAGAACAAACGAAATTTAAAAATAAAATGGGGGTGAACATCAAAGCGACATAACCTAAGTGCCTAAACGTGGTAATTAATTTATCGTGATTGATACATATACATACACATACATACGTGCTGTTATAAACACTAGCACCCCGCCAAAATTTTCTTGAATGAAATGCACGATCGTACACGATTCACGTGCTGCGCAATACGATTTATTTATGACCGGCCACGCTCATTTTACTACGATTCGAAAAACGGACGAGAGCGGGAAGCCAATCTGTCTCTACTATTATCTTTCTATACTGTGGTAAGGTCTCTTTCAGAGCAATCGTTTGCTACATCAGTATACTCATTGACAATCGTCCGCTCAACTAGTAGAATCAACTAATCGCCTCGTTTGAAAGAGGCCTAAACCAGGTAACTTAGTTGAATCCACCAAACAGCTTCGTCTGAAAGAGGCAAAATCTTAGATGCTAAATTTTATGTTACAGTGCACCATATGGACTATGCCTTACACCGGCGGAAATAAGACCCAATTCGGCGGATTAGATTCGGGAATCATCGGCGCACCTTCCGTAATAGCCTTCGATTGGTTAGGCAGAAACTTGTTCTTCGGGAATCGCATCACCAGCACTCTGGAGGTGATGAAAGTCGACGGCAAAACGAAAGCATCGCGCTATAATTTGGCTAATAATGGCAACGACACCTCAGTAGCTCGACCTAGATCTCTTGTGCATAGATCCCAACGGATAAAATCTATTGGACCGATGAAGGCGGTTACGGGGTACCGGAAAAGATCGGAAAAGTTAACATGGACGGCTCGAATCCAATAATCTTAGCTAAGCCGGTAAAACCGGACGCCATCACCATAGATATCGACCGGAAGTTAATCTATTACAGCACTCAATACCCGGCGCAAATTATCTCAATGGACGTAAATGGATTGTATTCGAAAACTATATTGGATGAATCGAACAATATCGGGCAAGCAAAGACTTTGGCAGTGATGAACAACACTTTGTTTTATTTAGATCCGATGTATGAGAAGCTAGTGAGGGTGGATTTGAACGATATAGGGAATCCAAAAGTGATCCTGGAGAACGAGCCAGATTTGCGAACCTTCACCATATTCAAAAAGAGGCCATTAATTGATCATCCCTGCTTGGCTTCGAACGGAAATTGCGACCAAATATGTTTACCGCACGAAAGCAGGTCGAGATCCTGCACCTGTGGTGTCGGCTTCAAGAAGGAGAACGAGGTGCGTTGTGTGGAGTTCAAAACGTACGCCGTGGTAGCTCAATTGGATATGATCCGTGGGTACAGTTTGAAGGACAGTTCAGAAGCGATGGTGCCGATATCCGGGCTGGGACATCACATCCTCCACGTCGACATCCACTACGCTGATAATTGGATTTATTGGGTCGAGTATAACAGGGGTGTTTGGAACGGAATCTTCAGGATAAGACCTAATGGTTCGGATATACAACCGATTATACGCGAGGGAATTGGAAGCAACGGCATCAGAGGCTTGGCTATCGATTGGGTCGCGGGAAATCTCTACTTTACCAACGTGTTCCCGCATGAGAATTACTTGGAAGTGTGCTGGTTGGACGGGAAGCATCGCAAAGTGCTGGTGAAGACCACGAACGATTCCCCGAGGGAATTAGCTGTCAATCCCTTGAAACGCTTGTTGTATTGGATCGACTACGGCCAATACCCCAGAATAGGTATGAAACAGATTTTATCTCACTCCGGGTTAGGATTGTAATGATTCAATTTTTTTTTTGGAGGGGGTTATTATTTAATAATGATAAAATGACATAAAAATGTATGATATGAACTAAAAGAATTCATTTCAGTTGCAGATTATCTTGGCAACCAAATAGGTTTTTTTTAAACTAGTAAAGTTTTCACATTCTTTCAGGTTTGATGGCAATAGATTAAATAATTTAATTCCTATTTTAACGTTTATTTAACACATGAAATATAATTAAACAAACACATTTGTAGGTTGTTCTTGTTTTAAGTTCTTTGGTGGCGATAATTCGGCAATGGCTGGTAATTACATGTCCAAGATATTTTACGCGCGCACTCGCAAACGTACACTTTTCGCGGTTAGCCGAAGTTTAAATTGTCCAAGTCTTTTAAACACTAGTTGTGAGTCCGTAATATGAGTTTCAAAGTCTTCAGATAAAACAATTATGTCGTCTAAATACGCCAAAAGCAACATATTTGTGAGTCCACTCCGAAACCGATCTATGAGTCTTTGAAAAGTACTGGGCGCGTTGCACAAACCGAATGGCATGGTGCGGAACCGATATGTGCCGAAGGGTGTCACAAACGCGGTTTTGTCTCTGTCTTCTTCGCGAACTCGAATTGGTGATAACAGATCTGAGATCGATCGTAGTTATATAGAAAGTCTTCTTGTGAGCATGTAGCAGCTCTCCATTCTAGGAAGAGGTAAAAGTCAACTTTTGTAATGGAGTTTAAAGAACGATAGTCTATGCACATGCGAACGCCTCCATCCTTCTTTGGCACAAGTACCACTGGTGCTGACCAAGGAGATTCACATTCTTCAATGATATTGTTTGCTAACAATTTCTCAAGTTCGTCTTTCAAAATTTCTTTTTTAGCAGGCGTCATTCGATATGGTGGAACAGATATGGGAGCATGGGTATCCGTATCAATCCGATGTTCTATATACGGAGTTGCATCTCCCCCTAAATTGAAGATATCTGCGTTTTCCTCAAGTACGGCTGCTAATCGATTCTTTTCGCTATCTTTCAGCATTGTGCCCTCATCTGGTCTTAAAATAATAGATTGAACGTGAACAGTAGAGGCAGAATTGTTTTCAAAATTCAAGGGATAAACCTCACTTAAGTTATTGGAAAAGTGCCATGAGGCTTGGCTCACATCCAACACAATACTCGCATCCACTAGAAAATCTATTCCTAATAAAGTCAGATCTGCGTTAGGAAGGCATATAAATTTTGTGGGTATGGATTTTCCTTGAAAATAAATAAAAAATAATACTTGAAAAATACCATAAAGGGTCGAAACGTCGTAAAAACAAAATTTAGTTTCATTAAAGCCATAACCTCCGCTAATTCTTCCTAAATATATCATATTTTAAGAACGTTAGGAAGTGGCAAATGATCGGCCGATGATGGTGTAATCATTTGCCACTTCCTAACATTAATAACGTTCTCTGTTTAGCCATAGTTGCCGCTGTAACTCTCTACCCCTGGCGCAACCTGTCCCAGTTTGCCCTACAACTAAAATTATACGTATTCTATATGTTCACATAAAAGTAATGAAATCAATTTTCTTTTATTGATTAATAAACGATAAATAAAAATTAAAGTAAAATGATGTATACTAGGCGTCCCATTACAGGTAAAGCTAGATTGGACGGCAGCCAATGGACACCGATCGTCACCTCTGGCATTAGTAACCCTCGGGATCTCACCATCGATATGAATACTCACGATGTGTACTGGGTCGACTCGAAGTTGGATACCATACAGAAGATATCGTACGGCGGTGGAAGTAGACAGATCATCAGGAGGAACTTACCGAATCCTATGGGCATTGCAATACACATGGACGATGTCTACTGGGTGGATAGGAATTTGAATGTCGTCTTCAAAGCGTCGAAGACGGCCGAAAATATGACGGTGCCAGTGAAGGTGAGTAGAGTTGTGAATAAGATTAGTGAGTATTCGTTACTTAGTATTCGTTACTCGCCGAGATCGGAAATAACGATTACCGGTTAATAAAAGTATTCGATACTTTTTATTATATATATACAGGATGTGCCAATAGTGTGGAAATGTAATATACGCCTTTTCTGTAGAACATACTGCTGTGTACTGATGGTACAAGCATAAATGCAAAGTGAAATTGAAAATGACAAAAAATGAAGATTTAATTTTTAAATTTACTAGCGGATAAAAATTTAAAAGGGCGCAAAAGACTTAATAACCTCAAGGTTATTTTCAGAATTGAACTAATCATGAAAACTAAAATGTGGGCGTAAGTAAATTGACTAACTTTAAAACCCCCAAAGATTAAAATGGTTGATTCAAAGGTACAAGGAACAGAAACTATGAGTGACGTTAATAATCATAAAATTTTATTTAAAAAAAAAAAACATTTAATTAACTTCGCAGGATAAATCTAACCTTGGACTGATGGTCCTGGACGAAAACAAAACCTGCATGAATCTACAAATTACTAAAGGACAATTCAAATCCTTTAACAAGGCAAAAAGGTAAATTTGTTCTAGAAGAAAATCCTTCTTCATAAAAAATCCAGGTGGTCTCAAAATTACAACACACTAAAATTAAATTAAACGTGGATAAAACAAAAGTATAAAAATATAATTGAAATTTAATCACAAGCACAAAGCTTCTTATCACCTAAACCGAGGTGATTAACTAAAAAAAAACTAATTTGAAAACTAAGAAACGGAAAATTTTAAACTCTAAACAAAAAACTAAGCCTTCTAGAACAAAATATATAATAACAGATCCTATAATTAACTTGTGCACACAAAAACCACAATAACTCTTATTATATAACAGAGTTCCTTGATTAATGAGATAACTTTCAAATAACCGAACAAAATTTTAATATAAAAATGAAATACCAAAAGTGCAGCAATAAAATAAAATAACATGAACTTACTTTCTCGGCATCAATCAAGTAACTGACCTTTCAGAGACCCAAACATCGCATACATGCATAAAATTTACAATTGCGTGCGCTGCAACTAACGCACAATGATCATCGAAGATACCTTTAAAGAAGGACATAGAACAAGATAAGCAAATGCTAAACATAATAAAGAGTGAAAATAATTTCAACTGAACATTTAAATTAACAAACTAAACAAACAAATCAAATCAACTATCAAAATCTTACTTAAAAATAAAACAATAACTTCTGAGAGAATTTGCCCGAAACATTGACAAAAACAGATCTCTAAAATAACAGCATAGAGTTTATAGCCCACGGGGTACCAATCCACAGCAATACGTATAACAAAATTAATCGTCGTGATGTTCTTGGTGGCAGCTAATTAAATGCTTCATTTACGTGACGTTTCGGCTATATATAGCCTGTTTGATTTTAGCTGTCACGCCAGATATCCCAGATATTTAATATAGAACACAATAAGTTACTTACATACAGAGTGTGCTATTTAAAAAATATATCTTATTACTCCTTACAAGCTTGCAGATCATTGGGTGCAATCAAAAATATTATCAAATCATGAAGCTGTAACAACAATATACATATATTTCAATTAACAAAATTTTAATTCAGGTAACACTGTTTAATAAATGAAGTTTGCTCTATAAAAAAACTCAACCTGTATTTACACATAAAGAACTAAACGAAAACTTGAAACAAGAGGATTCGTTGTTCATTTATATTTAAAAAGAAAGTCATCGAGATTATGCGACTAAAAAGTTAGTATCTACTTAGGGTGGATTTATCAATGCAAGGATAAATAAATTAACTTACAGATAAAATAGTAACAGAAAGATAAGTAATCCAAAACCGTTTATCATGTGCGATTACCTGCTAGATAACGGTTACATGGAAGTTAACTTTATTTGAAAGGTAATGTAAATATCCATCATATGCTTGGTGATCACATGATCATCGTTGATCATAACCTACAAATGTAAGCAGTTTAGCAATTGCAAGACAAATATTTGGAAATATTACACAAAATTCATAATGGAATTTCACGCCCGATGGAAGAAACATAATAATAATAATAATATATAGTCTTTATTGGATGTCCTTACATACTATATAAGTACATAATCATACAACAAAACATAAATTCGATGTAGGAGATACTTAATAGTAATTATAAAAACACAGTTGAATAAATATACACGCACCTCCACATAGAAATATTCAGAAGAGAAAAAAAAAGGAAGCCACTATTAGTATTTTAAAGGACATACCCAATCACAAGGCGAGGTTCAGAAAAGAATTCTGTTCTTCAACCCGACCTGGACATCTTAATAAAAAAATTGCTAATAAGTATGAACACGTTGTTGAAAACAAAAAAGAGTTGAAAACACTTGGAGAGCTAAAGAGGAATGCTGGCAAATTATAGAAAAAGAATTTAATAGTTACTGTACTGCTACAATTGTCATACGAGGCGTCAGTCTACTTTCTGCTAACTAATCAGAGCCCATTATTTACCCGTGGGTGTTACCAAATATTAATAATCTCGCATACACTGAACTTAGAGTTAAAAATATGATGATAAATAGGTACAAAACTTTATCTGTCAGTTGCTTAGCTTGCACTTTTGTCCTTACATTAATAAACCCACCCTTTGTATTACAAGTTAAATAGCAACATTTACTAAAATGGGAATATACATCCCAGATAATAATTTAAGCTTTTTTAAGGTTGTCCTAACAAGGGAAAAAGCTTCTCGGTAAGCTCATCATTGGCAAGGGTGTAAGCTTGCTGCAAGGTTATGACAAGGTTGCTAGTTGGACACAGGACAAGGTTTTCATAAGCTTACCTGTAAAAGGATATGACAAGGTTTTCATATACTTGTCTGTAATAGCATATTAGAATGACAATGTTGAGCCAAGCTTTAGAGAAAGCCTGTCTCTTGATAAAAGCTTGTAACAATCAAAACAAAATAGGAATTGGGTATTAATTTCTTCCTTTTCTTGGTTTCTGGTCATAAAAATATGGAAATGCACATTAACAACGACGTTTCTCTTTAATTTCAAAAGCTTTTTCAAGATACATGTAAAAATATAAATTGTAAATGGTGTAAATTATAAATATTTTTTTTTGTTTAATAAATGACAAAATCATAATTCAAAATTCATAGTAAACAATGTTTTGTTAAATGTTTAAATGGCGATTAAACAAAAAAAAAATCAATACTCGATAAACGAGTGAAGCCGAATCACTCCGGGAATACACGAAGTCACAGTAAAAATGATATAATAACCTTCTCACAACGTTTTCATAACCTTTTACTGTCAAACTTATCTGGACAAGTGAAAGTTAAGCAAGTGATAAGCTTGTCGTAAGCTTACATGTTATCTGGGATACTTATATCAAATATCGAAAATAATGAATATAAAAATCTTACGATAATTTTTTTACCTCATTACCGGCAATTTCTGCAAATATGTCTTGATAACTTTTTTGCAGCAAGCCCACGATTTATTTTACACCGCCTAAACAAAACATTATTTGAATTCAAAACACATTCTAATATGCGAATTCCGGTTTTAAATAAACGAGTGCTTTAATATCTTGTGAAACGCATTTTTTATGCTATTGTTTACAATCGGCATTTTTAATGCCTTTTTTTCATAAAATAAAAGAAGAGTTCAAAATATTTTTCTACATTATAATACTTCTAAATATAAAAATTGCTTTTAATTTTATTTAATATTATCTCCTCAATTTTCTAATTAAGGTCCGCTCTTTGAATATTTAATTGATGAGGAAAAAGCGTCTATTCTAAGGAATATTAATAATTACTAATAATAATTTATTGTATAAATAAAAGGATATTGCTAAAAATAGCCGCTTTTTTTTCCTATCAACTATCTCAGCATCGAACAGTAACCGTGTAGCATCGCTCTCAATTTGTAACTAAAGTATTGAAATACTCAACCCTAGTAGCAAAATTTAAATTTCCCGCAATTATTCTTAGTAATTTCAACATTGAAGCACGAAATGACCAATGATTTTATATTAGATTACTAGTTTCTTTAATAATAATAATATATTTAAACCTCTGGATCACAGACAGTGACATGGGTCTAGTCAAGTTAACTACAAATTAAAATGAATTACAAAAGTTGATGTCTTTCTGTTAAAGTTACTAAAAATAATTGTGGGAGATTTAAATTTTACTACTGGGGAAAATACCGGAAGTATACGAATTCATAGTAACGAATACAAACAACAAGTAACCATTAGATACAAATAATGAAAAGTAACGAAATCTTACATCCCTAAAGGTTAGGACGAACCAGCAACGATTGAGGGATATCTCCATCTTCGACATCAACACCCAACCCAAAGACACGACGAATCCTTGCCTCAAATTGGGCAATGGCAACTGCGAACAGCTATGCTTCGCTTATCCGATCGACGCATTGTCTGCGACCTTCAAATGCGATTGCGCAACCGGAACTCTGGCTTCTGACGGCAGGCGGTGCGAATTCTTAGATCAGTACCTCGTCTTCACCACCAGAACCGAAATCAGAGCGATTAGCTTGACGACCAGCGAAACTAATCTACCTTTCACCCCGATCGGCAATCTAACCAACGTGGTGGGCATCGATTTCGATTATAGCGAAAATAAATTATTGTTCACGCAAATCCGACCGTTCAGTAGGATAGCTTGGATGCCCTCAAACAACCCGACGTATTCCAGCATTCAGAATATCATCAGTAAAGGTATAAATCCGGAAGGTATCGCGTACGATTGGACGCAGAAGAAGATCTATTGGACGGATTCGTCGAATCATAGTATTTATGCGATGAATTTAGACGGTTCAGAGTTGGTTATGATTGCGAGAGTGGAACGGCCTCGAGCTATAGTCATCGATCCTTGTAACGGCACTCTATTCTACACGGATTGGGGTAAATTTGGAACGCACGGGAAGATCATCAGAACGTCGATGGCCGGCTCTTTGAAGCGAGTTATAATCGATAAGAATTTAGCGCAGCCGTCAGGATTGGCGCTGGACTATGATGATCAGATGCTGTATTGGACAGACGCTGTTAGGGAAAAAATCGAACGCTCAGATTTGGAGGGAAATAATAGAGTGGTATTAGTGGCAGCTACGATTTACCCCTTCTCCATTACCGTACTTGGGAAACATATCTATTGGACGGATTTACAATTGCGCGGTGTTTATCGCGCTGAGAAGTATACCGGCGCCAATATGATCGAGATGGTCAAACGTTTAGACGATAGTCCGAGGGATATTCAGGTGTACAGCGCGAAGAGACAAGTCTGTCAGGTGAATCCGTGCAAGATCAATAATGGCGGATGCGCGCAGAGTTGCCACCCGGGTACCAACGGAACGGCGGAGTGTCGATGCGACGACAATTCGAAATTGGTGAACGAGGGACGGATGTGCGTCTCTAAGAATCTCAGCTGCGACCTGAACAAGTTCTATTGCGGCAACGGGAAGTGCATATCGAGGATGTGGGCGTGCGATGGGGAGGACGACTGTGGAGATAGAAGCGACGAAGATCCGAACTATTGTTGTAAGTCATCTAGATCGTAATATAATCGAGAATATACAGATTCACAAGGGAAGAATATCGACAATCCTAGTAGCACCAGAACGTTTTTTAGAACATTAGCTGCGTTCAGGGAGTTACTGTGACCGGTGCTGGAACTCCCTGAACGGTTCACAAAACAGTTTTTGTTAGCGCATGTTCTTTGTTTACTTGTTTCGTGTGTTTGATGGACGGGTTTTCAAAATTAGGCTACGTTGATATGTTATGTTGCTTGCTCAAGCTTTTTGCGCATCACAAAACTAAATTTTTATTTTTAATTTTAGACAAAAATATCTTGTCACACATATAAAGCGATACGAAATTGTACACAGCAACATTATATTTATCACAAAGCTATGGGAAATAATCAAAACTTTAAAATAAGTTTAGTATATTTTTTTGCGCCTCCATCCAGAAACAGTCATTTTGCAGTACTTCAAAGCGGGTAAAAATGTCACTAAACGTTGACCACGCTAGATACCACATGACAGACGTGTAATAAATTGTCATTAAGCTACTGTTTAACCATTCTAAGATGAACTGGTGTCTTCATTGTACTTATTATTGATAAATAGATATTAAATTAGAATGAAAATTACAGAAAAAGACTTAAGGTGGGATTCTATACATATCTGTAGCGCCTGTAAGGTTATCTGCAACTCTGTAAGCATCTAAAGTGCATACTTACAGAATTACATATAGGATCGCGAATACTACAGATCTGCATAGAATCCTACCATTAGTTTCGAAAACGTCAAAGTCGAAATACTTAGATATGTAACATTTGTGTCCAACTTGTACTGTCAACTCTCTGGTGTCAAAATTTCTTTTCTATTTTCAATTCAAAATTAAGATTTGTCGGCCTAAAAAACAGTGTGTATCACACGATCAGAAATTCTTTTGCGAATATTCGTACTTGTGAACCTCGGCCCACAAACCGTACTCATACTCGCAAAACTGTAGTTTCTGGCCTGGATACAAACAGTGGCGGTTCGTGAGTTATGAAAGAGGGTGGGCACAATATAAGAATTTGCCTATTTTTTGTACATAAAATCTATTCTCCTATGTTCATAAACGCGTTCAGTCGATCTTCTGACATTGTGCTTCTCAGAAAAGTTTTAAGCGTTTGAAGGTGGAAAAACATCGTTCACATACTGCTGTCGACATGGGGGTTGTACAAATAACATCCAACATATCCGTCAAAGCTTTTTTTAAGTTGTTGTATGTTATGAATACTAAAAGCGGCAAAACACCACCTACATCTACGTCACATATGTCCTCGCGCTCATAAATTACTGAAAGTTTTACACTGTCCAACATAGGATAAGATTTCAAATTTTTTTATACACATAATTAACTGATGCAAAATATGACGATTTTTTTTCCACATCTTCGTTGTACTTAATTTTATATCGCAAATAAACATTGTCTAACTATTCGCGTATGTCCACTTTGCCTAGAACATTAAAATCCATGCACGCATTCATGTCAGAAACGGAATTTTCGTGTTTCTTTGCCCTCCCTGCGATATGCTTTAAATCATTTAACCCTTGTTTATTCCACGCACTGACCTCTTTCTTAAAAATTAAGCAGATAAAACAAAATAGTTTATTTGTTAGTGAACATCCGCACATCCACTCATATTTTTATTAAATACTCTATTGTAAGTTCGAGTTTTACTTGTGGAAGTGTAGCACGTGCCCTTGTGCCCTTTAGTACCAGCCGCCACTGGATACAATAACAATTGTATAAAGCAACATATATTTTAAACAGATCACTAATCCTCGTTTATTCTTATATTCTTTGTAATTGTTAATCCGGGCGATGTTGTGTTGCTGTTTAAGCATAGATGATGGATACATGTAACCACATCGGTAAATATTCAAATAAACTCACTCTTCGTGGGTTAACGTTAGGTATTGGGGCTTGGGAGATTACTAGAGTTGGGCAAATTTTCCGGCGCGGCAGGTACGTATTCAGAACGTGCGCTCCAACTCATGTACTCCAATAAAGCAGATGAACCGTAGCGTTGCAAGTCAGTAACAAAAGTGCCTGTTTTTCTTATAAAATGTAAAAAAAATATTTTATATAAATATGCAGTGATATAAAATGCCAGTGCATGATTTTGTCCCCAAGGAAAATTTGCACAACTCTATTAACATGAGTTATGTTTTATAAATACATACTAAATTACAATAATATGATTGATCCACTTTATTTATATTAGATTATTTGAAGCCGGCGTCGCAATACGTATCTACTCCGTCGAACGATTGCCCAACAGAAATGACTATTATTAGAATTCAGATTTTAGCTGAAATTATGTGTTATTTACTAAGAATTTCGATGACACATTTGACGTGTGCCAAAAATTGAGAATTTATTTTTTAATATTTATTTGTTATTCGGCTTACCGGTTTCGGTCACAGACCATCATCAGAGCTATCTGTGATTCAAATATACAAAAATTAACAATCGTTATCGTATGTGTAAAGAATTATTGTGACACTTTAATATTATTAATTATGTTCGAATATTTTTATTTACTTAAATGAATTATTAAATATATGAAGAAAAAAAACTTAATTAGACTACGTTAGTATAATTTTTATAATTAGATGAGCTACATCATATATCAAAAAAGTATTTTTTTTTGGATTTTTCTCGTAGATCAACAGGTTTTGTATATTAAAAATATGGGGTTACCCTACGTGATATGCATAAAAACTAAAAATATATAGAGAACATTATAATTTAATATTAAATTATTTGTTCCACTTTCTGACACTGTTTCTGGTGACATTTTATGTGAGGTTGGTGGTGCGATTCGTGGTTTGACATTTCACATTGACATTTTTATATGGGTTTTTGCATGGAATTGCAAGAATTGTGTCACAAGCATGGAAACGTTAAAATTCCCTGCACTGATAAGAAATCCCATTTTTAATAATAAAAATAAACGTAAATTAATGCGAAATAGAAAAAAAATAGTACAAAAAACAAGTGTTACAACAAACGTCATTGTAACCCCAGTGTTTTAATATACTATTTTTTATTTATCAGAAATAAAGTTATACCGAGATATCACAATCACTGTAGCATAGTGATAGACACAGAAAACATCCGATTAATCCCCGCTACACGAGATTTTATTAATTCAGAGCAATTGTTTCGGGAACCCACGCGTATGTTATTAGAAATAAAATACATTACGCAATTTTTGTTCAAAAAAATAATGTACCTCCCGTCAATTACTACGAACAGGCAGGTTTTTTCTTGCTATTAAATTGCAGAAATATCGTTTGTACATATATACCAGGAAAAGAAGTGGTCCCAACCCAGAACCTCGTGGTATACTTATGTTCATTAGCAAATTTCTCGATTTGTTGTTCCCAATAACAGTAATGTGTGATCGCTTACTATGTTTGTAAAAGTTAAATTTAATAAGTATTCTTTATTCTGTACTAACTATGAATATCTAAATAATAATAATTTTCCGTAAATTGTAAAATACCAAAAAAAAAAACTTGTACTCAATCTTGAAATAGGTTTAATCTAAGCTTGCATGTTTTGACCCAGCTGAGTCAAAACTGCTGAGATCTTCAGAATCATATTAAAAAATAAGATTGTAACAGATATGTATAAATATATGAAACATATAAATACAGTTGAAACGTTGTTATATAAAAATATAAAACGAATAAAATAAAGTTTTCCAAAATTTTAAATTTAAAATTTTCAAAATTTATTTTAGGTTTTACACGAAAAACAACCATTTGGTTGGAAAAAGAATCATTATTTAAGCCTAAATTAAACCTATTTGAGATTGAGTGCTATTATTTTTGTATTTTAAAATTTACCACTTACTCAATCTAAACAAACAAATCTTGAATAATTTTCTGTATCGTAGCATTCCATTCGTGCTCACCGAACGAATTCCGTTGCGCGAACGGCCGGTGCATATTCAAATCTTGGAAATGCGACCACGAAAACGATTGCAAGGACGAATCAGATGAGCAGGATTGCAACTATCCGCCGTGCGCAGAAGGAGAGTTCACTTGCGCCAATCACAGATGTATTCCCCAAGCACAGGTAACCTAAAATTGTATATCTCTCTATTATGGATTTAAGTCGTGTGATACGATGTAAGAACCTCTTTTAAGTCTTTCGTTTCCTTTTTTATTTAGGTTTGCAACGGCGTCAACGATTGCAAAGACAATATAACTTCGGATGAGACGCACGAAATGTGTCCGAACACACCACGTGTCCGCCGAATCACCTAAAATGCGAGAAAACTAACATCTGCGTCGAACCTTACTGGCTGTGCGATGGCGACAATGACTGCGGTGATAATTCCGACGAAAATCCGCTGCACTGTTCGCATAGGACGTGTCCGCCAAATAGTTTCAGATGCCCCAGTCACAGATGCATCCCGGCTACGTGGTAAGTTATTGGTATATCCGGCTAACATTCTTATATATGCCGTATAAAATTAAACCAAAATTATCAATAATTCCTTTTCATTCCAGTTTAATTTAATTTTGCTATGACTAGTTTCCTGAGCTTTTTTTCTATGAAAAAAATCCCCTCAAGCTTATGTACTATCTAAAACATTGTATATTTTTTTCTTGTACAACTGAAATTTTTATTCTATTCTCTATTCTTTACTCAATTATGAATGCATTAAAATTAAATTAAATCTAAAGCATACCTACATTATTACGATAATACGAAAACTGTATTTTTCTTTCAATTTATATTTATGCATTTTACGATCTGTTGCCCCCCTCCACATAGTAGTAGAGGGTGTGGCGAAAAGAACCGCACTAAGAATGGTCAAGGAAGGAATGATTAGGCATAGGCCTCAATCTCCTGACGGTGATCAAACCTGGGATATGCCCCGGGATGATATGTTAAAAAAATTTAGCTTTGTGAAAGAATTCACCATAAAGCATAAAATATCCAAGTATATTTCAGGCGGAAATACACGCTATTGGAAGATGTGTTCAGTTCATTATGGATAGGAAACTATCGGAAGCAGGAGATTATCATCGTTGTCTGATAGTCAAGCAGCCATCAAGGCGCTGAACTCATATGAAATCAGCTCCAGATGGTCTGGGAATGCCTAGGGAAACTAAATGAGCTAGGCAAAAGAAATAAAGTAACCCTCCTGTGGGTTCGGTCACACAGGAGTGGAAGGAACGAATAAGTACGGATAACCTCCGCAAAAAAGGGGCTGGAATGCCTTTCGTAGGGCCTGAACCTTTTGCGGCGGTAAGTAGCAGTACAATACTGAAGAAACTAAAATGGAAATGGAGCAGAGAAAATCCAGTTACTGGGAAAATCTCCAGGGAATGAGGCAAAGTAAAATTCTTCTGGGAACTTATAACCAGAAGAGGTTTACAGAATGCATCAAGAGTAAGAACAATGTTCGCATATTAACAGGAATACTTTCAGGCCATTGTAGACTGAAAGGACACCTGAGTAAGCTTGGATTAGAAAAAGATCCTGAATGCAGATTTTGTGGGGAACAGGATGAAACATCCATCCACCTCCTCTCAAACTGCGTAGCACTGTGCAACTCGAGGGCATTGCACCTGGGACCATGTGAAATCGAAGAGAGAGACTTACCTAGACTGGGGCCCTCTGACCTCCTACACTTTCTAAAAGGAATAGGATGGGAAGGCCAGCTGTAAAGCAACAAGACTAGGGGACACAATAGATCTTTTAGGTCGCAGTGTAACACCACCCTTCTATTACATACATACATACATACGATCTTGTGTTTCTGGCAAACAGATAATTACTAAATGTATTCATAATATAGTTGGGTCGTTTCAATATCGTGCAAAACCCTATGTCTATCTCAAATAAATTTCCTCCATCACTTTTAAAAATCAATAACCACAGGTAAAGAGAACCGGTAACTTCCTGCAATTGACCGATTCAGCTTTCAATATAATATTAAATGTCGGCCA
Source organism: Protaetia brevitarsis (assembly GCA_004143645.1). NCBI lineage: Eukaryota > Metazoa > Arthropoda > Insecta > Coleoptera > Scarabaeidae > Protaetia > Protaetia brevitarsis. The sequence continues at coordinate 266,869 of RXPK01000269.1, forward strand.
GAGTTATTAATAATAAAGTGAGTGATGTAAGACATTATTTTTAGATAGTACTATGGGACGTTGCTATGACTAATGTCTTAAATGATAATTATCGCCATAAACAGTGCAATAAAGCCCTTACAGACGTTAAAAATGATATTTTCATTTCTTGAAATGCATTATATCTCATTGTACTATGCAACTTTGTTGGTAATTGAGCCTACACTTACGCATGAGATTTTTAAAAGTCCATTACCAACGTTTCCATGATTATTGAATGTAAACTGGAATAAACAATACATTTAAGTTTCATTTACGTCCTAAAACCCAACTGAATAGAAACAAAAAAAAAGTATTCATCATTCGAAATTAGTCTTTCAACGATAAGTCTTAAAAATTTCATGGATAAGTGTAGGTTCGATTGCTAATATAAACAAATCATATATTCCATAACATTTTTCGCTTAATTGGCAACGTTTCATTGATCTGCCGCGCCAGTGCCATCTACCAACGTTCGAGCGTAAGTGAAACTGCAATTCATTCTTTTCTCTAGGTACTGCGACGGTGATGACGATTGTGGAGATGGCGCTGACGAGCCACCAGAATACTGTAAGAGCGAAGGTAGGACGTGCTTCGGCGATTTGTTCACTTGCGACAATGGAAACTGCATACCTCGTATATACATCTGCGATAGAGACAACGATTGTTTGGATAACAGCGACGAAGATAAGAGACATCAGTGCAGTAAGTATACTTACCTAAACAAGAAAAGGTGGTGGCTGATTGGATTAGAACTTCCTATTTTAGATAACCTACTATAAAATTTATTTCTAATCTTTGTAGTAATTTAAAAAGGGTTTTGAGCAAGGGTTGATTTAACATAGGCAAAGATATAGGGAATTTTAAGACATCTTGTGCGTAATTTTTACTAGGTATTTGAAAGCTGCATTTAAAAAAAAAACTACTCCATAATTAAAATATTTATCTCTTTACAGCCCTCAAAATTGTCAATTAAGTCTGGCCGCTCCTGTAACTATAAGATTTATTTCTAATATTTGTGGTTGTCATAAACTGTTATAATTGATTTTATATTCTCTTATTGATATTGTTACGGGGTTCGTTTGCTCGCAAGCTTAAGGTCTTCTTGGATCGAAATAATTTGGTTCGATACACAAAGTTTTGGATGACACTGTATATTTGATAAAACAAATAAAATTCCAGATAATAAAAATACAATGAATTACAATAAAAGTTAAATCTTAACATAGGTTACGATGATAATATATTGATGTTCGGTACTTAAATAATAAATTAAACTATTAATTATGATGTAATTCCGAAATATAGATTTGATTCTGAATGTCTAGGTTAGTAATGTTGGCCGGAAGGTTCGTGTCATGTGATAGGATTTCAAAAATAGTAAAATAAAATAATAAAATATGAATTTGGTGCAAGAAAAAGAAAACGATAAAATAAAATACACGACTTAGCTGTTAAATTTCTATGGGTGTCGGTGTATTGCGTCCGGGAGGGTGGTTTGAGCGCGTTACGCTGATGTCAAGGCGTGGTCCCCTTTCGAATTCAACGATCTGGATTTGGTCTCCCAAATTACGTACTTCGTTCACCCTCTTGGTTTAACTCAAAGCCAAAATAACGTAGTAGTTGTGGTAGATAGTAGATAGCAGATAATAGGTCCTAAGATAGGATCGGATTACTAAACTGATAAAATTAACAAGAGAAATCCGCTTACCAGTGACCTAGAGATGACGCCATTAAACAAAAAGGGAATGGCGGCTCAACGCTGCTGTTATGAATATCGATGCAATGGACAGCAAAATCTCTGCACCCAGGTAAGACGGAAAAAATAATGCACTGCGATATTGGAAGTTTCTCGGCGCGACGAAATCCCACAATGTGGGTAACTAAATTGAAAATTTGCACGGGAGCAACTTTGCACAGCGCGTCTAAGGTGGGTGTGTCTAGCTATGCGTCTCCCTTGCTTAGCGAGAGAGCGGGAAGTCGAAAATACACGTGAATCAAATAAATCAACTGACAACTTAATAATGGGACGTAATTTAACAACAAGAAAAGGTTTTTTAATGAATGAAACTTGGACTAATAATTCAAGAAATGAAAAGGCAGAATTTAACTGACAATGAATTACTAATTAATTTGGAAATAAATAACGAAAATGAGACATTAAATTTTGCTATCACAGTAAGATGCGTTGTGACGAGAAAGAAGTTCGACACTACACTGCTAGATGGCGTTGCAGGGTCTAATTCTTAAATTTAATGAAATAAAAATCTTTAAATAAAATCTGAAAATGAAGCATGAAATGTGCAAAACAATTCAACATATTATCTCACTCATCCTTACAGACGATAGAAAATGCGACGAAGAAACAGAATTCACCTGCGAAGCCAACAAAGCCTGGGGCAGAGCCCAATGTATCCCCCGCAAATGGCTATGCGATGGCGATCCAGACTGTGTAGATGGCGCTGACGAAAACGCTACATTGCACAGATGCTCAACGCCACAGCCTTGCTCCGACGATCAATTCACCTGCGCAAACGGACGCTGCATCAATCAGGTAAGCCAAATCCTCCTTCCCCCACTCCTGCTATTAGCTTAATCCCTTCCACTACAACTCAACCACTATTCTAAGGGATGGGTGTGTGATCACGACAACGACTGCGGCGACGGTTCTGACGAAGGCAAAGAATGCAACACCAAATACAAGAACTGCACGCAAGAGGAGTTCACCTGCCAGAACTTCAAATGCATCCGGATGCAGTACCGTTGTGACGGTGAAGACGATTGTGGCGATACGTCAGACGAAGTAGGATGCAGTAAGTTTAGCTGAGTGGTTGTTTGAAGTGGGATTGTTCATTATGGCGTTTCTGTTTTTTTTTTTACTCTTTAGAAAAAGACAACAATACCTGTTCGAGTCTAGATCAATTTAGGTGCAACAACGGCCAATGTATAGACGCCCAAAGGGTTTGCAACAAGGAAATCGATTGTAGCGACGAATCGGATGAACCTCTCCATTGCAACGTGGACGAGTGCGCCAAGACGGAGATACATCAGTGCGGGCATAAATGCGTCAATACGCTGACGGGTTATTATTGCGAATGTAACCAAGGTTACAAGTAAGTTCTAAATAAATCTTTGTTGACTAACATATGCTGCTTTCCAGAAAGTCTGAGATCTCATTCACTTATCTCACTCACTTATGGTGTCTCAGCTGAAATGCCCTTCTAATTGAGTTTGCTCAAATCAGTTTAAGCGAAACTGTCAGATTAAGTGACAGTTTATCAACTGAGTTACTTAGTCAGCACAGAGATCTTAGCTCACTACGTCACAACCGAGTAAGGTAATATGAGATCTCAGGCAGCAATAGTTATGATAAACTCCAATAAATTTTAAAACAAATTCAAAGAAATGTGTACATTTAGATTTATTATCGCAATAATGCAATCAGGGCAACACCATAAGTGTCAAAACTAATCTATGCGGAATCTGTCAAAGTTAAAACGTGAATTTTGTATGTATTCAACAAATTTTAGCTTTATTATATGGCAAAGCAAATCATTTTCTTTACTTTTGAGTTGCACGTAGTATGCTGACAATGCAATCAACATAACATTATAAATGTCATACTAATTTATAGAGAATCTGTCAAAGTTAAAAAGTGAATTTTGTATTCCACTGAATTTTAGTCCTATTTCAATAAAATACCCATACTTTTTTTTATATTGATTTACAAAACATATTATTATCATTACAATGTAACCAACTTGATGTAGAAATGTCAAACGCTTCCATGGAGAATCTGTCAAAATTAAAAAATTATTTTCGTATTCTAAAGAATGTTGGTCTTATTTCAACAATATATGTAGATCAGATTATCATTACAATGTAATCCACTTAATATAGAAATGTCAAAATCTTCCATGGGGAAATCTGTCAAATTTAAAGAAAAATTCGTATTCCAAAGAATTTTGGTCTTATTTTAACAAAATATTACCAGCTTTTATATTTGGATTTACGGCACACTGTATTTGTTCATTACAATCATAGATCATTATCTGTGGTGTGTCCAGCTGGCTGCTCCGTGGAAAATGCTCGTCAAAATTAACAAAATTCATTTTGTATTCCAAAGAATTTTGGTTTTATTTCAACAAAATATGTACATCAGATTATCATTACAATGTAATCCACTTAATATAGAAATGTCAAACTCTTCTAGTCGGGAAGTCTGTCAAATTTAGAAATTATTTCGTTTTGAAGAAATTGTTGGGTCTTCAGCAAAATATATACATCAGATTATCATTACAATGTAATCCATTTAATATAGAAATGTGAAATCTTCCATGGGGAATCTGTCAAACTTAAAAAGAAATAATTTTGTAATCCAAAGGATCTTGGTGTTATTTCAACAAAATATGTACATCAGTTTTTTATATATTAATTTACTAACACGTATTATCATGACAATTATAATCAAATTAATGTAGAAATGTCAAACTCTTCCGTGGGGAATCTGTAAAAATTAACAAAATTAATTTCGTATTCTAAAGCATTTTAGTCTTACTTCAACAAAATATGTACATCAGATTATCATTACAATGTAATTCACTTAATATAGGAAATGTCAAAATCTTCTATGGGGAATCTGTCAAATTTAAAAAAAAAAATTCGTATTCCAAAGAATCTTGGTGTTATTTCAACAAAATATGTACATTAGATTATCATTACAATGTAATCCACTTAATATAGAAATGTCAAAATCTTTTATAGAGAATCTGTCAAATTTAAAAAAAAAATCGTATTCCAAAGAATCTTGGTGTTATTTCAACAAAATATGTACATCAGTTTTTTATGTATTGATTTATTAACATGTATTATTATTACAATATAATCAAATTAATGTAGAAATGTCAAACTCTTCCATAGGGAATCTGTCAAAATTAACAAAATTAATTTCGTATTCCAAAGAATTTCGTTTCAACAAAATATATACATTAGCTTTTTATATACTGATTTACAAACATGTATTATCATTACACTTAATATAGAAATGTCAAAATCTTTCGTAGGGAATCTGTCAAAATTAAAAAATGGATTTCGTATTCTAATATATTTCGGCATGTCTATATGCCTTTGTTAAAATTTATTATCTACGTTAATCAGAAATGGATTTAACAGATATTACAAATAGTGACGATCCTAAAGGTGAACCATGCGGGATCCCTTGTACTATGACAGAATCAACCGAAAGTTTAATTCAGATCAAATCACCAAATTCCGGAACTTCTAGGTTATTTCTGCCCCCCTTAAACACTTACAAGTCCTATTTTCACAGAAGTAGGGAAGAGCAGGGGTTATTTCTATTGTCCTTGATATTCGCTCACTTATGCTGTGCTATCTATACAAAACTGACTGACACTGTGCGAAAACGATTTTCTTTTATTTTGCATTTTATTGCGTCGCACACTACACTTTCTAGATACTATACTAGAAACTATTTATTGACAAAATTACAAACATAGCATAGATAACATGCAAAATTATTTCCTGTGGTTGTCGGTCAATAGAGGGCGCTATACCATATCGTCATGAATTTCTGTAACGACAGCCAATTTTTTAAACATGGCAAGATTAGTAACCGAGTTCCAAGCCGTTTAAACAAAAAATTCATAGAAACAGTACTTATCATAGTGGAATTAAGCAGTGAAATATGCGTCTAAATATATTTGTACAGCATTTCTGAATTAACTACTAAATCAAGATATAAGGCGTTTGCGAAAATTGGAGTATAAGGTATCTACCGATTTTCTATCCTGTTCTAGCACATTGTAAATGATTCCTTTCCTTCGTACATCGTATATATCCGATCCAATTTTCGTAAACCCCTATAGATGACATTGTTTTTCATATATGATATTATTCGGCATCAAATACCGTGCTAGGCGACTTCTGATTACGTAGTTTCAACATCACTTCTTCTGATTTCAGACTACTGAGCGACGGCAAAGCGTGCGCCGGACCTCAACGAGTGCTTAGAAACCCCAGGAGTATGTTCGCAACAGTGCGAGAACACCCCGGGGAGCTACTATTGCAAATGCAACGACCAATACTACGAACGTCAAAGCGACAAGCACACCTGCAAGCGCCGCGACAACATCGAACCGTGGCTGATATTCACGAACAAATACTACATCCGTAACATCTCGATCGACGCCCACCAGTACAACCTGATCCACCAGGATCTGATGAACGTCGTCGCCATAGACTTCGACATGCGCGAACGCAACCTCTACTTCTGCGACGTGACGGCAAGACGATCTTCAGGGCCCCGGTGGGTGGCTCGAACGGCGACAAAGAGCCTATCATAAGGCACGATTCGCACGGATTGGAGGGAATCGCGGTGGATTGGATCGGAAGGAAATTGTACTGGTTGGACAGGCACTCGAAGAATCTGGACGTGGCGGAATTGAACGGAACTAACAGGAAGACATTGCAGGAGAAGATTCCGGATCCCAGAGCGTTGGTGGTGCATCCGGGAATTGGGTATCTGTACTTCAGTTCCTGGCATCTGCAAGCGTTCTCCGAAGCTGGGAATGGACGGGTCGAATTTGACTAGGATCTTGACTTGGGAGGATGACATCGCCTGGCCTAACGCTCTAACCATAGATTACTTCACCGATCGATTATATTGGGCAGACGCCCATTTAGACTACATAGCTTCGGCGGATTTAGACGGGAAGCATCGACACGTCGTGCTGAGCGGATCTGCAGTACCTCACGTGTTCGCTTTGAGTTTATTCGACGATTACGTCTATTGGTCCGATTGGAATTTGAAAGCGATTAGTAGGGCTAATAAGTACACTGGACGCGACTTGAAAATCCTCAGAAATACCACGCATAGGCCGTACGACGTTCACATATATCACCCGCTTAGACAGTTGAACTACACCAATCCTTGCGCCGATAATAACGGAGGTTGCTCACACTTGTGTCTGATTAGTCCGCCACACATATCCAGTTACTTGAATATCGATGGTTACGGCGAAGAGGGCGCCACTACGTATAGGTGCGCGTGTCCCAATCAATTCTACTTAGGTGGGGATAATAAGACTTGCGTCGCCAACTGCACTCAAGGTCAATGGAGATGCGGAGGTAGCGACGAGAAGTGCATACCGTGGTTCTGGAAGTAAGTTTATATTTTCGCATTCCTTGTTTTCCTTTTCTTTCATAACTCCATTTCTGCCCACTAATTTTATTAAAAAAAAAAAAAAATGCATTGATGTTTAGTGTTGTGTAACGGAACGGGATTTCTTATCTGGAACACTTTTGGGGATGGCCAGCCCAAATTAAATCAAGACAAAGCCAAAGTACCGTTCTCACAGATAACCCCACCTGCTCTTTGGAGCGACTAGCCACTGCTGGAAAGCAATCTTTTTGTTCGGTAGCGATTAACCCATTTGTCCCCACTAATTTTGTTTGAAAAAAAAATACATTTATGTTTAGTGCTGTGTAAACGGAACGGGTTTCTTATCGGGAACTTTTGGGGATGGCCGGCCCAAATTCAATCAAAGACCAAAGCCATATATACCGTCTCCACAGATAACCCCCACCTGCTCTTTGGAGCGACTAGCCACTGCTGGAAAGCAATCTTTTTGTTCGGTAGCGATTAATCCATTTGTGCCCACTAATTTTGTTTCAAAAAAAAATGCATTGATGTTTGTTAGTGTTGTGTAACGGAACGGGTTTTCTTATCTGGAAACTTTTGGAGATGGCCAGTCCAAATTCAATCAAGACAAAGCCAAATACCGTCTCACAGATAACCCCACCTGCTTCTTTGGAGCGACTAGCCACTGCTGGAAAGCAATCTTTTTGTTCGGTAGCGATTAATCCATTTGTGCCCACTAATTTTGTTTCAAAAAAAAATGCATTAATGTTTAGTGTTGTGTAACGGAACGGGTTTTCTTATCTGGAAATTTTTGGGGATGGCCAGTCCAAATTCCATCAAGATAAAGCCAAATACCGTCTCACAGATAACCCCACCTGCTTCTTTGGAGCGACTAGCCACTGCTGGAAAGCAATTTTTTTGTTCGGTAACGATTGGTTTTAGAAGTTTTAGTCAAAGATGCTCTCCAACAGTGTTTTTCCTTCGGTTGTGTCGATTTACCCACCTCGTCGGCTTTCTCTTACGATGATAACTTCCTCTCCAACCCCTTACTATGGGTACCAAAACTTCATTTTTTTCGAGTTGGTATTGGCGAAATAATAGAGATAACTACTTTTACATTAATATATTGAATAAATTTGGTGACAATAGGATTTAAACTAACAAACTACAAATTTAATAAAATAACAAGTAAAAGACATAACGAAACAACTATTTGGATGTTTTTTTAAGTTTTTTTTATAATCTTGTTTAACTTAAACTCTAGTAATATTTCTTACAAAATCTATTTATTCAGGGAGAGAGAGAGCGAACGAATTTTGAACATCTTACCAACCGATGTGGGTAATTAATTCTTCCCGTAATCCAAATTATAAGGCACAGAAACTTACTACACAACACTCACAAAAATTTTAAAGAAAAGGGGGGTTTTTCGAACGGTTTTAGCACAAAAACAAAACATCTCTCGAGGAAAGCTTTTGCTTCCTGTTCTCGAATTTTAAGCTTATTTCGATTGCAAAATTTAAGAAGAGAAGTTTTAGTTTTAAGATATGGAAACGCCCGACAACGAACGGGGTATCGCGTGCTTTACTGCAGCTAAATCGGAGTCCACGAATTAATTGAATTAAAACAGCAATGTAAAGAATTTTTACAAACTTTGGTTGTGACGTCATTCCGTACCGATTTCTAGTTAAGCTTCTCTTTACAGGAGGGCGCAAGTATGATCGAAGGCGTTATATTTTTCTGATCTTCAAACGCCCTTCTAGAGAGTAACGTGGGATCCGCTGATCAGCATTTGTAACATACAATAAATATTATCTTAATTACGCGAGACTTTTAACAAAATAGATTATTATTTCCTATGAAGTAGAGGCTGCTTCAGCGAATGCCACATTACTTATCAGCTACGTCTTAATAAAATGATTTTAAATACTTTGTATTATACAGGATGGAATTTCGAATTCTTACAGTTGGTCTAACATAAAGAAATTATAAACTGTGCCGTACTGAAATGAGTACAAATGGGTTAAAATATAATCATTTACTCACAGATGTGACGGCGAGAAAGACTGCAAAGACGGATCAGACGAACCAGCTACCTGTCCACCAAGGCAATGCAGGCCGGGCACATTCCAATGCGACAACAGCCACTGCACACCTTCGGCTACGATTTGTGACGGTACGGACGATTGCGGCGACCACTCGGACGAGAGGAACTGCCAACAGGCCTGTCCCGAACTGGAGTTCAAGTGTAAATCGAACGGCAGATGCATACTGAGGAGTTGGCAGTGCGACGGCGATCCCGACTGCAAGGACGGATCGGACGAAGATCCGACTATCTGCGCCAATAGGACTTGCGACCCGGAAACGGAATTTAGGTGCAAGAACGGCCGATGTATACAGAAGTTGTGGATGTGCGATTTCGATAACGATTGCGGAGACGATTCTGACGAGCCCGCGTACATCTGCAGGCAGAAGAATTGTACTACCGGATGGCAACGTTGTCCTGGTAGAGCTAATTATAGGTGAGTAGGTTTTGACGACTACAGACGTTTATCTGTAACTGCTTAATTAGAAATCGCTGACCTAACAACTCGTGATAAACTTGGGTCTTTACTATCCTGTGGAGTGAGCCTACAGGCTATTCACTCCATAATACTCTTGTGGATGACTTTCGGTCTCACCCTCATATGAATCAATAGTGGTACCATGGTTAAAACTCGTGAAAACTCTTAACAAGAAGCAACGACGAAACTACACCTGCACTAACAAAATTCCGATAACGTATTGCTGTGTACTGAAGGTACAAAAGAAAATGCAAAATGAATTCACAAAAATGAAAAAATTAAATTAATATTTTTATTAATTAATAAAAAGAGTGCAAAAGAACAATTAAACTCAGGGTTACCCTCGCAAATTAAAAGAAGAATTTAATCATGAAAAGTAAATTGTGGGTGAAAGAAATCTGACTTTCTTTAATTACTCCAAAAAATGAAAAGGTTTAATCAAAAATAAAAGAACAAAATTTAGAATGACGTTAACAATCAATAATTTTATTATATAAAAAACAAAAGAAAAAAAAACATTTAGTTACAAATTGCAGAAAAAAAGAAAAACCGTGAGCTTAGAGCTCTGGACGAAATCAAAAATTGCATGAATCTAAATTTACAAAAGGACAAAGCAAAAGCCTTTAACAAACAAAAGACAAAACAGTTCAGGAAGATAATCCTTTTTTTTCACAAAAATCCACGCGGTTTCAAAATTTAAAACAAACTAAATTAATTTAAACGTGGACAGATCAAGTAAATTTACAAAATTGAAATTTAAATACAAGCACCATGCTTCTAATCACCCAAACCGTGGTGATTAATTATTAAAAAACAAATCAGCAAACTAGAAAACGGAAAAATTAAACTCTTTAAACTTAAAATACCTTCCAGAACAAATATAATAAAAGATCTTACATCTAAATTGTGCACACAATAATATAATGTCAATTATTATAGAGTGAGTTCCTTGATGGATGATATAATTTCAAATTAACTGAAATAAAAATTTACATGTACTTACACACGGCATGAATCTCGGAACTGAGCGCCTCTCAGGGACAACAGTCGTATATATAATAACAGCTGCGTGCAATCGCAACGCACAAATCGCAAAGAAAAAACTTCTAGAATATACATTGAACAACATAAACAATACTGGTGAACGCAATATGTACAACTGAATGAAATTAATTTAAACAACTGAACAATTAAAAGAATAAATAAAATCAATTCAATTAGCAAAATGTTATATAAAATAATTATATAAAATAAAATAAAATAAAATAACTTCTGAGAAAATTTGCCCGAAACATTGATAAAGCCTTATCGAAATAAATATGATCACTGAATATACAAAAACCGAGGTGCCAGGCCACAGCAGTATATATATTAAAAATCGCTGATCTGATACATCCGAACAGCGTCCGTATTCGCACGATCTTCCACGCGGCAGCTGTCATACGTTATCGACTAATCTTTTGACTAATCCACTCTTTTTTTCTTATTTTGACACTTGCACCGACATCGTACAATGAACCTATACTCCTTAATTAAAAATTGCTGAGGTAACAGGTCGTGATAACGCTTAACACGATATAATGGCTTTAAAGCACTTGCATCGATAAAGTTTTAATGACGTTTAAAAATTAAAAATCGCTGACCTGATGCATCTGCACCAGCGCATATCTCCACACGGCTTCCGTCATATAATCATCAGCAAACTTTTTAGCAAACGCACAATATTTTTTTTTTATTTTGACGCTTGTAGCGATAGCTTACAATATGGACCTGTACTTCTTTAATTAAAAATTGCTGAGGCGGCAACTCGTGATAATGTTTAACAAGATGTAACAGCAGTAAAACACTTGCGCTGATAAAGTTTTGATGACGTTTAAAAATTAAAAATCGCTGACCTGATGCATCTGAACCGGCGCATATCTCCACACGGCTTCCGTCATATAATCATCAGCAAACTTTTTGGCAAACGCACAATATTTTTTTTTATTTTGACACTTGTAGCGATAGCTTGCAATATGGACCTGTACTTCTTTAATTAAAAATTGCTGAGGCGACAACTCGTGATAATGTTGAACAAGCTGTAACAGCAGTAAAACACTTGTCCTAATAAAGTTTTGATGGCTTTTAAACATTAAAAATCGCTGACCTGATGCATCTGAACCGCGCATGCACCAGCGCATATCTCCACGCGGCTTCCGTTATACATCAGCAGAAAACCTTTTTGGCAAACCCACTTTTTTTTTAAGAAATCGCTGACTTAACTATTCGTAATAACCTTTAACGAGAATTAACAACCATGAGACACTTGAACCGATAAAATTTTGATGACCTTTAACAATTAATAATCGCTGACCCGCACAGACCTCCACGCCGCTGCCGTCATACGTCACAGTCATCCTTTTGTCAAACATTTTTTCTTCTTATTTTAACACTTGTACCGATACCTTACAACGGACTTATAGTGCTTAATTAAAAATTGCTGAGGTAACAACTCGTGATAATGCTTAAGAAGATGTAACGACGATGCATCGATAAAATTTTAATGACATTTAAAAATAAAAATCTTTGACCTGATACATCCAGACGGTGCTCCTACCCGTACGGAGCTCTCCGTGACGTCCATCATACGTCAAATTCACTTCTTTTTCTTGTTTTGACACTTGTACCGGTAGCTTACAACGGACTTGTAACTGCTTTATTAAAAATTGCTGACCTAACAACTAGTGATAACCCTTAACAAGAAATAACGGCGATAAGAAAACTTCACCGTTTCGATGATGTTAAAAATCGCTGAAACTCATTTTTTTTTTTTATTATTTTTGTTTTTCATCATTTTCTTCAGGTGCATACCGAAATGGCTCTTCTGCGACGGCAAAGACGATTGCCGCGACGGTTCCGACGAACTCCCGGAGAACTGCCCCCGCTGCAATCCGGACACGGAGTTCAAGTGCGCCAACAACCGTTGCGTCCCCAAACAGTGGATATGCGACTTCACCGACGACTGCGGCGACAATTCCGACGAAACGGCCGCCGTCTGCAAGGGCAAATACCGCGAATGTTCCGAGTCGGAGTTCCAGTGCGGCAACGGCAAGTGCATCTCGATGCGGTGGCGCTGCGATCACGAGAACGACTGCTTGGACAACACGGACGAGATGGGCTGCACCGGTTTCCAGTGCAAGAACGGCACGTTCCAGTGCGCCTCCGGACACTGTATCGCCTCTTACTTCCGATGCGACGGAGATAGGGATTGTAGGGATATGTCCGACGAGATGAACTGCCCGCCCAAGTATCCGGGGGGAAGATATTGCCCGGAATCGAAGTTCCAATGTAATAATCACCTCTGCATCGGTACGTCGGATATCTGCGACGGTACTGACGATTGCGCTGACGGCTCGGATGAGTCCCCGAGCATTTGTACCAACTTTAACTGCGATACTCTACATAGGTAAGGGAAAACATTGAATAACTATCGTTTATCATGTAAAAAAAAAAGAAAACATTAACAAAATTAACATGGAATTTACTCTTCAAAATGTGAATACATTTGCATCGCTAACTATACCACGTGATTCAAAATGATTGTCGTAAGAAAAAAACTATTTTCCGGAAAAATTTATCTATACTTATTACCAATTTAATGAGCGAAGTTAGCTACATACAAATTTCATACATTCAATGAATTTTCTTGACATTTAGCGACATTGGCGTGCGTGTTGTAGTATCTTTCGATTATTTATCTTATAATTTTTTTTTCAAATCGTTTATATTTACATCTAATATCACCAACAACAATATTTCTTAAATACTGTAAGAAAATAAGGGAATTTATCCGTGATAATAGCTCAACAAACAGGTAAAAAAACAATATTAACATTAAGTGAAATAGTTTATTACATTTTATAATTTTATAGGCTTATCATACACTTCAGCGCAACGAGCTGTCAAAAGAGAAAGTTACGTTTTCATCCCTATAAAGTTTCTACTGTACAGGAATTATTACCATTAGATCACGATAGGCGATTGGAATATTGTCATTGGTTTAATAACAATTTAAGAGACGATGACTTGCTAAACAAATCATTTTTCTCGGATGAAGCCTGGTTTTATCTAACAGGCTGTATCAATTCACAAGACTATCGTATCTGGTCTGCAGAAAATCCACACGAATTTGGAGAAACGCAATTGCATCCCATAAAAGTTGGAGTTTGGTTAGCTATATCCAGGCAACGAATAATAGGCCCAATTTTCTTCGAGGAAACTGTAACAGCCCAACGTTAACAACAGATGTTGGAATTATTTATTGCAGAGTTACAAGAAAATGAGCTTGAAGCAGGTTATTTTCAGCACGATAATGCTTCAGCACATACTGCTCGACAAACCTGCCAATATCTTCAACAGTTTTTTGCTGACAGGGTCGTTAGAGCCAAAGATGGCCACCAAGATCGTCTGATCTAACCCCATTAGATTACTTCATGTTCGGCTATCTAAAAAATAGCATCTATAGAAACCGCATGCATACCATAGAAGAACTGAGAGATGCAGTTTTGTCACTTAATAATTATACTAATTGTATGTTATAATTTAAAGTAATAAATAAATTTAGTTAAACACCAGTTAGTACTGAATTGTAAAATCATAATTTTAGTAAAGTTAAATTAATTACATTTCATTTTTACAAGCAGAAACACCAATCCATAGTCGTTTATATAATGCGAGTTCAAACGTAGGTTACGTTTTCCTTATTTATGACAGATCCGTTTACTTTCTTATGTTCCAACACTGACTTAGTTCAAACCTTCATTACAAACACGCGGCATATACCTACACCCTGTTACTATCTATAGTGCGGAATTAGCGGAATTGACAATCGTTTTGAATCTCTGTGTAGAATGGCAAGCCACAGTCCTTATAAAGACTACCCTGATGATGGCAGTAGAAACGCTGCCGAAACGTCGGAGTCAAATAATAACCCAAATACTAACCCATATGGCGGCGCTTTCAGCCGAAAATATAATTCACACATCCCAAATACCTTTTCACATCATGGAAATTTCCCCTCCAAAACTTAACTAATTCCAATTTCAGATACCAATGCAACAACCACAAATGCGTTCCGCGTTACCAACTGTGCGACGGCATAGACAACTGCGGCGACAGTTCCGACGAGAACAACATGACCCTGTGCGCTAACAACATGAAACCCTGCAACCCCCTAACGGAATACACGTGCGCCAACAAGAAATGCATAGACCGCACCCAAGTCTGCGATTTCGCCGACGACTGTGGCGACAGTTCGGACGAACTGGGCTGCCATCACAACAACGTATGCAACGACTCGAACCGAGGCGGTTGCGAACACAATTGCCTCAACTTGACTCAAGGCAGCTACATCTGCACCTGCATGCCGGTTTCATAACCTCGAAGGAGAACCGCAAGAAGTGCAAGGACATCGACGAGTGCGCCGAGGGTCTGCATCATTGTTCGCACATCTGCAGCAATCTGAACGGCAGCTACAGTTGTTCGTGCAGGGACGGATTCAGATTGTCCGACGGTCTATCGGGTGTGTGCAGGGCTAAGGATGAAGAGACGTTGCTGCTGTTCGCGAACGGACCGGAAGTTAGGGGTTTCTCTCTAAGCAAACAAGACGAATTCGACGTTATCAGTCGGGAGAAGAGGATAGAAGCGGTGGATTATAACGTGAAGTCGCAGATGATATTCTGGGCCGACAGTTACGATAAGACTATCAAGAGGTCTTACATGATCAACGCCCTAAATGGTACCGTGAAGACTGGCTATGCGCAAGATCTAAATATGAAAGGTATGAATTCTGAAGAAATATAAAATTTTTAATAAAAAAAAAACTAGTTACGCTAGCTAAATATTTTTTAGAATGTGTTTCAAATTCATAAACAAAAAAAAATTATCAATGATGAAATCCAAACTTATCCATACGATACATTTTTTTTGTGTTCCATGCATTTTACTTTTTCCGTCGCAGGTTTTAAAATTCTTTTCGCCACCCGTTCGCCAGCCGCGTAAGCAACGTTCACACGCGCCGTATTTCACACTCTGACTCCCACTCGAGACCGCGTAGCGAGAATAATGCGAGGCCTATGAAAGCGGTCACGTACCGCGAAGTAAATTCCACGATTTCCGCTCTTCGCTTGTTACACTATAATGTCGGCCCACATGGCTGATTTTCGTTTTTCGTTCCTTACGTTAAAGAGTCGGCCTACAACTTACCTGGCGTGATTTTCGTCTTCCATTCGTTGCATTATAGAAACGACTCACGGATGAAAGTCGTATAACTACCATTTCTCGTTCGTTGCATTGGAGCGTTGGCTCAAGGCTAATCTGGCATAATTTCCGTTTTCCATTCGTTGCACTGTAGCATCGACCCACGGCTGAACGTCCTATAATTTTCGTTTTCTATTCGTTGCAGTGTCGGCCCATGGTTGAATCGCGTTTAACTAACTTTCGTTTTATTGATTACGTTGGAGCGTCGGCCCACGGCTAACCGGGCGTAATTTCCATTTTTCGTTCGTTGCACTGTAGCGTCGGCCCACGGCTGAACTTCCTGTAACTTCCGTTTTCCATTAGTTACATCGGAGTATCGTCCCATGGCTTACTCCACGTAATTTCCGTTTGTTACGTTGGAGCGTCGGCCCTCGGCTGAATCTCTTGTAACTTCTGTTTTCCATTCGTTACGTTAGAGCGTCAATCCACAGCTGACCTCAGATAATTTCCATTTTCCGATCGTTACGTTGGAGCGTCGGCTCACAGGTGAACTCGCGTATTTTTCGTTTTCTGGTCGTTACGTTGGAGCGTCGGCCCACGGTTGAATCTTCTGTAACTTCCGTTTTCCATCGTTACATTGGAGCATTGTCCCATGACTTACGCCGCGTAATGTTACGTTGGAGCGTCGGCCCACGACTGACCTCGCGTAATTTCCGTTTTCTATTCGTTGTATTGTAGGGTCGGCCCACGGCTGAATCTCGTGTAACTTCTGTTTTCCATTCGTTACGTTAGGGCGTCAATCCACGGCTGACCTCGGATAATTTCCATTTTCCGATCATTACGTTGGAGCGTCGGCTCTCAGGTGAACTCGCGTAATTTCCGTTTTCTATTGAACCTCGGATAATTTTCATTTTCCGGTTGTTACGTTGAAGGGTCGGCCCACGGCTGACCTATAATTTCTGTTTTTTTCATTGATTGCAATGTAATATCGACGCACAGCTAAGCCCCGTGTAACTTCCGTTTTTCATCCGTTACGTTGGAGCGTCGGCCCATGGTTGAATCTCGTGTAACTTCTGTTTTCCATTCGTTACGTTGGAGCGTCAATCCACGGCTGACCTCGGATAATTTCCATTTTCCGGTTGTTACGTTGGAGGGTCGGCCCACGGCAGACCTCCTATAATTTCTGTTTTTTCATTGATTGCAGTGTAATGTCGGCGCACAGCTAAGCCCCGTGTAACTTCCGTTTTCCAACCGTTATGTTGGAGCGTCGGCCCATGGCTGACCTCGCATAATTTCTGTTTTTCATTGGTTGCACTGTAACGTCGGCCCACGGCTGAACCCCGTATAACTTCCTTTTTCCGTCCGTTACGTTGGAGAGTCGGCCCACGGCCGAGCTTATGTAGTTTCTGTTTTCCCTTCGTTACGTTGGAGAGTCGGCTCACGGCCGAGCTTGTGTACTTTCTGTTTTCCTTCGTTACGTTGGAGCGTCGGCCTATAACTGATCTCGCGTAACTTACCTTTTTTCGACAGTGTTGAACTCCGTATAACTTCCATTTTCCGTCCGTTACGTTGGAGAGTCGGCCCACGGCCGAGCTTATGTAGTTTCTGTTTTCCCTTCGTTACGTTGGAGAGTCGGCTCACGGCCGAGCTTGTGTACTTTCTGTTTTCCCTTCGTTACGTTGGAGCGTCGGCCTATAACTGATCTCGCGTAACTTACCTTTTTTCGACAGTGTTGAACTCCGTATAACTTCTATTTTCCGTCCGTTACGTTGGAGAGTCGGCCCACGGCCGAGCTTGTGTACTTTCTGTTTTCCCTTCGTTACGTTGGAGCGTCGGCCTACAACTGATCCCACGTAACTTACCATTTTTCGACAGTGTTGAACTCCGTATAACTTCCATTTTCCGTCCGTTACGTTGGAGAGTCGGCCCACGGCCGAGCTTGTGTACTTTCTGCTTTCCCTTCGTTACGTTGGAGCGTCGGCCTACAACTGATCTCGCGTAACTTACCTTTTTCGACAATGTTCGCACTCGGCGTCGATGATTCAATTTGTAGCACGAACTTCACTTTTAATTACAATTTTGCGTATTAAAAGTCACACCCGACGCAATTGGGGATACGCACGAATTTTCTAGTTTATTTCTGCTCGTTATTGGAACACGAATTCATTAGTATATTTAATTGTTTAATCGCGTAAACATTTAAGAATCATCGACATCAGAATTTCATCCTGCAGATTCTATATTCATTTTTACTTTTTCCTTCTCCGATGTTCTAAGTTTATGTTTCCGTATTTCTTTCCATTCTTCTTTTATGTAACTCCCACTATCTTGCAGGTAACTCCAAACCGACATCCCTAGCTATAGACTGGGTCGGAGACAACTTATACTGGACGGAAATCGATCGTGCCGGCTCCAAACCCAAAGGAAGAGTAATGGTGGCAAAAACCGACGGCCGATATAGACGAGCCGTAGTATCCGTGGGCCTGGAAAGTCCGTCATCCTTAGCGGTCGATCCCCAAAAGGGACGCATGTTCTGGACCGACGCGGGATCAGCGCCGAAAATCGAAGTATCTTGGATGGACGGTTCCAGGCGCAAACCTCTTAGTTACGGAATCTATACGTCATCCAACTGGACTGACGGTAGATTACGCCATGGATCACACTTTGTATTGGGTGGATACCAAATTGAACACCATAGAATCTATGAGATACGACGGTACTAAGAGGAAAGTCGTGGCCAAGGGTCCGGCTTTAAAGCAACCGATTTCATTGGACGTCTTCGAATCGGCACTGTATTGGGTCACTAAGGATTCGGGAGAGTTGATGCGGCAAGATAAATTTGGAAGGGGACTAGCGGTGGCCGTGCTGAGTAATTTGTTGAATCCCTCGGGAGTTAAAGGTAATTTCACGAGTTTAATATTTAACAATACATACGCATATATAGTCAAAGATTTGGTAACCAAGAAGAATATTTTATTTCAATATTTATTAACATTATTACATATGTTTTCTAAATCAATATTTTAGTCATACATATGCAAGGAACAGTGAATATTTTTAAGGTTTTTTTGACAGTCTAAAATTGCAGAAAAAAGGTGAGTTCATTTACATCGCGCCACATCTACATACTTATTTCATAGAAACAACTCAATCATGTGCCGTTTTAAGAGACAATCATTTTGTGTAATTTCAAGTTAAATTTATGGATTATAAATTGTTAATTTGGTATTTTCAATTGATCCAAGGGTCCAGGGTTCAAGTCCCTGCTCGGGCGCCAATTTGTCACGGTCGTTTACTCTAATACTACTACTATGATCTGATCGCTAATTAGCTACGCTCTCTTTATCTCTATCTCTACGAATCTTCGGATGCGCGCTGAAATGGTTGCCTACAAAACGGTTGATGACGTTGAGGGGTGAAAACCTTAAACGATGGCGCCGATAGTAGCGTTCTTAAACAGCCGATTAGGTCGTATGTATCGCGCTTTCAATATTCTACAACCACATATCTGCCTAACATATTTACATATATGTTTTAGAAATACATAAAACATGAATTCTTTATGATGCATTGTAAAACCAACTCGGTACATTTCACTAACAATAAGTAAAAACAGTCGGACGTTACATCAAATATATGTGTTTATTAGAGCTAGTTGTTCCCTTATTAGGTTAGGTGTATATTAAAAAAATACGGACATAAGCTCTGTGATATATATCTTTTCAAAAATTACATCATCACTACATTTTATACACTGCTTTACTGCTACGAATATACATATATGTTTCACAACATTCGCACTTGTCTACTATTTTAGGAAACTGCTACAAAAAGTAGCAGCTTCTTTTGATATTGAATAGCTGCTAACACAAACTGCTAACAGTTGTTAGCTGCAACAAAATAGCAGTTTGCTTCGTAGCAACCCATCATCACTAGTTTTAATATGAGATTAATTACAAATTTATTGTACCCTTCAGTTTATCACGAATCCAAGTACAATACGACGACGCAAAACCCGTGCCAGAAACATCGCTGTTCCCATCTTTGCGTCTTAGTGCCGGGCGGTCACAGATGTCTATGTCCCGATTCCGTGGTGCAACTGAGCAAGAAGGCCGATATCGTCTGCGACGCGGCCGCAGAAGCTCCCAGACCGGAGCCGCGCGTATGCAAATGTCAAAATGGCGGCCTCTGCGTGGAAAGCGACGAATCGGACGACCTGAAGTGCGATTGTTTGACGAACTTCCACGGCGATTATTGCGAGATCCAATTGGGTTTGAGTAAAAGCGCGGGAGATTCGAACGCAACCGCTATAGTGGTGCCGATAGTTGTCATCCTGTTGGTGCTGGGCTCCGCTGTTGGCGTGTGGTTCTTCATAAGGAAACGACCGTTGTAAGTATAATATATCATATTAAAATCGTTTCGGTGATATCTAATAGATTCTATAACTTCGATTAATAGCGGGAAAGGGTCGGGAATTGGAAGTTTGACCAGCAGTCAAAGCGTATCCTTCAGACAGGGCACCAATATCGAATTCGGACCTAACGCCTTCAATGAAAATGGCGGAGATGGAAATATAGAACCGCTGGACGTTTCCTATAGCCTGGATCCGGTCAACAATAAGAATCGCGACTTCCACAATCCTATGTACGATGCTGTACAAAACAATCCAGATGCCATGGGCAATGGAAGCTCAGGTAGGTCTCTGTTAATGTGTTTGCTTAAATCCGATGTAATTAATGTATAGTCTTATAATCCATGGTTTTTGACTCTGTGTAAGTAAATTATAGTAAGATAAATGAGGAGAAAGATCCGATTTAATATCGTACAACCGGTTTCATCCACTTAACGGACATCTTCAGGTCAGAATTATAAAACAGTTTAAAAATAAGTCAAGGGATAAAATAGTGAAAATAGTGAATTATTTAGTAGCTGATCATGATACTCACTCACAATATCAGAGAGATCGCTAGATGAATTAAAACAGCTAAATTATCATATTTATTTTTATTGTTTAAAAAAAAATAATGAGAAAGTAATTATAGAGTTAATTAAATAAAGTATTAAATATTAAATAGAATTATATGTCAAATAGCTAGAATATCATATCATTACAGTAGTTAAAATTATAAAAATTTATATTCCCGGCATTTATTCTGAAAAACGGAGCAATACATATATTAAACTATTGTAATCTCAATATTTTACGATTTTTTTATAAAATGGCGTTAGATAATTATTGAATCTTAGATATTTTAAAAATAATAATAAATATATACTACCTTGCTAACTATATAAATATTATGTCGCAACCCATTTCATTCTTTAGCAGCATTACTAAAAAAAAATCACTTAACTGACTCATTAAACCTCTAATATCTGTTTCATGTCGCGGTCAAGTTAACCCCTTAGCTAATGCCTTAACTAACCGTAGGCGACCGCCACTCATTCGTGTGTGGACATTGAAATAAAACATGCCCTGCTGTATCTACCCAACCACATTCACAATGCGAATCATTAACCCTCCCAATTCTACATAAATATGACTTAAATTTACAGTAAATACGTGTTCCGTTATTAATTCCACCGCCTGGTACGACATATTAACCATTAATTTCCCTAAAACGTGTAAAGTTGCCGTTAAATTTCCACCACATTTACAATGCGAATCATTAACCCTCCCAATTCTACATAAATATGACTTAAAATTACCATAAATACGTGTTTCGTTATTAATTCCACCGCCTGATACCGACATATTACCCATTCATTTCCCTAAAACGTGTAACGTTGCCGATAAATTTCCACTACATTTACAATGCGAATCATTGACCCTCCCAATTCTACATAAATATGACTTAAAATCACCGTAAATACGTGTTTCGTTATTAATCCACCGCCTGATACGACATATTAATCATTGATTTCCCTGAAACGTGTAAAGTTGCCGATAAATTTCCACCACATTTACAATGCGAATCATTAACCCTCCCAATTCTACATAAATATGACTTAAAATTACCGTAAATACGTGTTCCGTTATTAATTCCACCGTCTGATACGACATATTAACCATTCATTTCCCTGAAACGTGTAAAGTTGCCGATAAATTTCCTGGAAGTCCACCTTACATTTAAAACACTATCCCACTTACCCTTCTAATCATTATCAAGTTCATTCTGATTCATCCAGCGAAGGGATAAGACAAGAAGCGATACTTGTCATTTATGATGTGTTCACGTGTATTACGTTGGCGGTCTGACAGTATTGTCAATTTACAGAGAGGGTACCACTGCGGTTGACCATTGTTTTGACGTTGATCTTAGCGGTCGTTGGAAGTAATTGAGAGTAATTAAATGTTATCCTTGCAATAATTCTATCACCGCTTTAATTCGACTTATTGTTATTTTGATTGTTTCTTAAGGCCGTTTTACACCTAGCTATTTATTGCGCAATTTATTGGCCAATTTAAAATTTTACGTGTATAACACGGATTAAATACAAATAAATTTTAAATTGGCCAATAAATTGCGCAATAAATAGCTAGGTGTAAAACGGCCTTTACTGTATTTCATAATGACTGTATTACTAATCAAGTCTCCTAAAAGATTAATTTACACACGTTTAACGCAGCCAATGACAGCAAATGACAAATAGCAACCATTTTGAGGTGAGATTGTACTTCTCACTCTGATGCACCTGCTGCTAAAATAATCTAGCGCTAGAAGTCATATTTCCGGCGACAAAACATCAAAAGTGTCGACAAACAAGTAACGCTTCTTGTCTTATCTGTTCACTGGTTTATTCCTAAACGTTTCTTTAACTATGCCAGCCGAAATTAACCCCGCGCTAGTCCCTGTAGACATCATCTCTTCCGCTAATTAGGTCGAGTGATTCTCATTACCGATTGAACCCACGTGAGCCCTAGTCCAAAAAAGTTTTACATCGCCCTCGGATTTTTTTAATTCCCTAACGTCTCTAATACAGATAAACTATCGCACACTGGCGCCTAATTTATCGCAACTAATTCTGCCTGAAAATCGTCCAAAAAAACACTCAATTCACACATCTTTTCAGGGGCACTGTACGAAGTCCCCGTGGACGTGGCGAAGTCCAAGAGCGACACCTTCATGGAACCGCCGAGCGCCATCCTGGCGCCATCTAGCGTAACGCATCGTTCTTCGCCGCAAGTCAACATACGGCACAAAGAATTAGATCCCGCGGTCGATACGGGCAAGGACACGCAAAAATTAGTCGAAGAAGACTGCTGATATAGAGACGGACGTGACGACGGCGTATTACGAATTTATCGGTTAGTGCTAACGTACGTCTCAACGGTGATTCGAAATTCTAAAGACGCATCTGTAAAATAAAACGACAACTATAAACAAAAAAAGAAATTCCGAAATGGTAATAAAGATGATATTTTATGAATTTTCGCGTAATAAATAAGATTTTATACATTAATATAAATATATCAAGAAGGAGAATGATAGCTAAGAAACAAACTGAATCAGTATAATTATAGAGTATATAATAAATACATAATTAAAAACATAGACTCTACATAGTAGATTAATATATATTTTTTTAATTCGATTGATTTAGCAATACAGTATTGCTGTAAATGAATGATAATATTATAGGAGAAAGGAGAAAAAAATGAATGTATTGTGTAAATATAATATATATTTTATTAATTGTTATACATAAGTTGTGATCATCAAGGTTTTTTTTATTGTTTTTTTTTAATATTTTTTTTTTTTTTTTGTACATTTTAAAAGTTTAAAAACCTATTTTGCCTAAATAATATTTTATATATTTTACTACCCGCAACTTGTGGCACGTCAATCGAGATTCCTGTTTCTTTTTTTTCTTTTTAAATTTAGAAAGCAATTGTTAGTAGGTAATATAAATATAAAGGAAGCATATTTTTTTATAATCGGGTGTCGGTATAAGTGATTATAAACAGTGAACAAAGAATGAATCAATAGAAACGAAATCAGCATGATATATATTCAGATTAAACCCATCTAAGGTCAAGGTTGGAGTTACGAGATCTTAACCTCAAATTTGATTCTGACTGTTAATTAGAGTATGTACTTCTGCGAAATATTAGCCATTAATAGTCAAAGCATTTATTTTTTAAATTGTATATCTGTTTTTATTTCTGACTTATTCTAATAATTTAAATTATTTATTCTTGGTGGTGGCGGATTTTTTTTTTTAAATTAATAAACCTTAATCAAATCAAATAAAATAAATTTAACGTTTCGTTATAATATACTATAACTTTATCAATTAATCATCATTACAAGCTGGAAAAAAATATATTATTTCGAAAATCGATGTATTTGTTTTTAAATTTAAAATCTTCCTGAAATTTAATATTCTCTTACAAAATTATTTTTAAAAATTTATTTAAAAACCCAGGAAACCAAATTCAAATTTCCCGCAATTATATTTAGTAACTTCAACTTAAAGATATTCAAGTAACTACTAATCTAATCAAACAAAATCGTAGGTAATTTCATGCTTTAATGTTGAAGTTACTAAAAATAATTGCGGGAAATTTGAATTTAGTTCACTGCGAACCATTTTAAATAGTAAAAATAAACGTAATTCAATGAAATTTTGAGCGACATTTTCTGTAGTCTTATAAATAAATTCTTAACTGATTCTATCTATTCTATATATAATACATAAAACAAATTTTAGTATAAAAAACTCTTTTCAATTCAAAAATTTCATACACAACATTAAAATTCCAAATAACAATATTATTGCATCACTTTAGTGTAATATTCCCTTATATTTAGCTATTCAATATGTTCAGAATCATTAGTACGAACTCGAAAATTTTACCACCTTTCCTCAAGAAGAATTCGTTAAAGCTTTAAGGATTACATTAATAAATATGACATACTTTCAATACAACAATAACTTTTTTTTAAACAAATTTACGGTTGCGTCAATATCCAGTGTATTTGCAGAGCTTGTTTTAGAAGATTTAGAAACAGAAACTATATCTCTAACTTAATAGTGATTTTATGTCCATAATTGGGTTAGACTCTCGGTTTTGAGAAGGTATATAAAAATACTTCCCAATTATTAAATTGTGATGAATTTGGTCCTTTAGTTCGGTTGGTTTTTCTTTTAATCATACTCAGTCGTGGGATTTTGGGGTTTATTTTATAACAACGAAAGCGACGACAGTATTAACGCTACTACATACTAACTATACTATTAATTAGTCAATGAACAATTTTGTAACAAAAATACTCCAAACTAGAGTCTAGGAGAAGTTTGCAGCATTACCAGTACCACACCAGAACTCCATTCTTATGCTATCCTACTCATCTATCTTATATCTGACCTTACATAAACATGTTTGCGTGATTGTCTACTTTGTTTATAAATATCATTTAACCTTAACACTTTGTTGACTAACAAACAAACATGTGTACACCTTAACCTACGTTTACATATTTATGCTTAATGTAATAGTTTCTTGCAATATAGTGCTAGGACACACACTATTGCATTACAAAATTCTATTTTTTATTTGCTGCATTTAATGATAAAAACTTTTCTGCACTACTGGTTTCGGCTTTTCTGTCTTCTTCAGGTGCATTGATTATTTTATATATCTAAATTAACTTTCTACAAGAGGTATGTTGACGATTATATCTGTATTCCAAAAGACAAAATTAAATACACTGTAAAAAAAAGTGGCATACACACGGTAGGAGTATTCAGGGTTCAACCCCCTTTCCCCTCCCCCTCATTCATAGACTGAATAGAATGAAAACTACATCCATTACCATATTATTTATTTATCTGTTTGCGACGCTACGAGTTTTTAAAACTGTACCTCCTCCCCCTCCAGCCTTCTCCCACCCCCCATAAAAGAAGCCTGTGTACGCCACTGAGTAAAAACTTTTAACTACTACCATCAAAATTTAAATTTTACTGTTGAAAAAAAAAAATAACTATCAAATAAACTTTTTTTATCTAATCTTAATACATAATGGGATACAAAATCTTACTAAACTAAAATATATGATAAACCCACAGTGTGTAATAGGTATTTAAATTATAACTGCTGTTAAATAATAATAATAATAAAAAAAAGGTTTATCAACTCTGTTTTCGACAGAGCTGTTCAGTTAATAAATCCAATTTATAGACTCGAAGTACTTTTAAATATAAAACAATTTTTTAAATTAAATAATTATCCTGAACCGCTTATACAAAAATTATAAAGAAAAATTAAATAAATTTTATAATAATTCACGTAAAAATTTCCAGTCTAAAAAAAAATCCTATTATCACCATTTATATGGCCTTGCTGTATGTACGTTAATACATTATTCACATATAACATTAAAGTTGTTCATAAAAATCATAATAAATATTAAATAACTTAAAAATATCACCCCCAAATACAAACAGAATCATGTTGTTTATAAAATTCCCTGTAACAATTGAGATGGTATATATATTGAACAGCCAAACAACATTTTTAGCAGGACATATACCTTCATTAACACTAATGCATTTAAAAAAACATATGAATAACTTGAACTTTAACTTTGAAAAGACGGACATGGTAATGAAAGAAAGGAATTATAAAGCAAGAATAGTATTAGAAATGATACAAATTAAAAACAACAAAAACTCAATTAACGATCGTCAAGCTATTTTTCAATTTTATAATTATCTACACAAAAATTATTTATTTAGCTAACCCACTTGGTAACATTTAAATTTCCCACAATTATTTTTAATAACTTTAATAACAGAAAGACATCAAAATAACCAGTAATCTAATACAAAACCATTGGTAATTTCGTGTTTCAATGTTGAAGTTACTAAGAATAATTGTGGGAACTTTAAGTTTTGCCATGGGCTAACTCTGTATACTTCAAAATTTTATTTTCACACACACAGACAAACACAGTTAAAAATATATCTTTTTACTTAACATTCACAAAAACAAATTTACATATGTGTGCACGTACAACACATCAAGACTTAATTACATTTTATAAAACCACAGAAAATATCACACAAATTTAATTTTCAAAAAATAGTTATATAGAAAACTTAATAATAATTTAATTGAATTACGTTAATTTTTACTGTTTAAAATGGTTTAAAAATAATTTTATAGAAGAATGTTAAATTTTAAATTTAAAAAGAAATAAATCCATTTTCGAAATAATAAATATTTTTTTTTCAGTTTGTAATGGTTGTTAATTGATAAAGATTATCATCTAAAAAATCCCCTACCGCCAAGAATAAATAATTTAAATTTATTTTTTAAGGTTCAAAATAGTTTGGTATACCAACACTAAAATGAGTTAACGATTAAGAATCCGATGTTGTAAAATCCAAAGGTGTCTTCAAAAATGAGGTTAACATCTCGTGTTCTCTCTATCCTTGTCAATCCATCAACTTGGCAGCACTGTTAAATTTCACAATAGCGCCATCTATAACAGAAACAAAAAAAATTATCATGCTGATTTATTTTTTTAAACATAAATGCAATTTTTATACCACGTTTATTGTTATTGCTTAGTTTTAGGTGAGATGGAACGAGTTCCAACAATGTTACTATCTACTGTAAAATTTGTGTAAATATTGTCTTTACGATTAGATAGAATGTAAAATAATAAAAAAAAAAGTTTTTTAAATGTTTTAAGATTGAGACTGGACAAACATGAGAATAACATTCCAATAATTAATTTCAGCACTTTCTTTTCCCTATTATTATTGTACATTGTACATAAAATTTTCTTTTCGTAAAGCTAATGTATAATGACAAACAAACAAAAAAAAATGTATATTTACATATATATAATTGATAATCATTCTTCTTTACTCTATTTTATTTTCAAATAAAAATTGTTTCGTATTAATCCAACACCGTCCAAATATTAACCCCTTAAGCATAATTCAAAATTCCCGCAATTATCTCTAGTAATACCAACATATATTTGGAGGTAAGTAAATTTCAGTTACTCCACGAAAATTGCGGGAAATTTGAATTTGACTTAATGGAAAATATATTATTATGATAATTTATAAAATAATTCTGTGTAATAATAAAAATTACAATACGAATTGCAATAAAATTTTCTTAAATTATTTAAACACTACAAAGAATAATATCACTGCATCATGTACCCGTTATAATTGAATTAAAAAACAACAAGCTCAAAAGGAGGCTGACGTACTTACAGGAAACTAATACTACTCAAACTCAAACACACACACCTGAAGTCATTTAAAAGTTGGTGCATTTTGATTCCACGACGTTTGTACATTTGATAATTCTGGGAACAAATTGTATGTTTTTCAGTGTAAGAAATAAATAATATAGTGGTTTGTTTTTATGCATTTTTATTTCCACCAATTTGTAAGGTATTGTTATATACCATGTGATTCAAAATGATTGTCGTAAGAAAAAAACTGTTTTCCGGAAAAATTTATCTATACTTATTACCAATTTAATGAGCGAAGTTAGCTACATACAAATTTCATACAATAAATGAATTTTCTTGACATTTAGCAACATTGGCGTTCGTGTTGTAGTATCTTTCGATTATTTATCTTATATTTTTTTTCAAACCGTTTATTTTATTTATTTACATCTAATATCACCAACAATAGTATTTCTGAATACTGTAAGAAAATAAGGGAATTTATCTGTGGTAATTAGCTCAACAAACAGGTAAAAAATAAATATTAACATTAAGTGAAATAGTTTATTACATTTTATAATTTTATAGGCTTATCATACACTTCAGCGCAACGAGTTGCCAAAAGAAAGTTACATTTTCATTCCTATAAAGTTTCTACGGTACAGGAATTATTACCATTAGATCACGATAGGCGATTGGAATATTGTCATTGGTTTAATAACAATTTAAGGGATGATAACTTGCTAAACAAATCATTTTTCTCGGATGAAGCCTGGTTTTATCTAACAGGCTATATCAATTCACAAAACTATCGTATCTGGTCTGCAGAAAATCCACATGAATTTCGAGATCCGCAATTGCATCCCGTAAAAGTTGGAGTTTGGTTAGCTATGTCCAGGCAACGAATAATTGAGCCAATTTTCTTCAAGGAAACTGTAACAGCCCAACGTTACCAACAGATGTTGGAATTGTTTATTGCAGAGTTACAAGAAAATGAGCTTGAAGCAGGTTATTTTCAGCACAATAATGCTTCAGCACATACTGCTCGACAAACCTGCCAATATCGTCAACAGTTTTTTGCAGACAGGTTCGTTAGAGCACAAAGATGGCCACCAAGATCGCCAGATCTAACCCCATTAGATTACTTCATGTTTGGCTATCTGAAAAATAGGATCTATAGAAACCGCATGCATACCATAGAAGAACTGAGAGATGCAGTTTTGTTACTTAATAATTATACTAATTGTATGTTATAATGTAAAGTAATAAATAAATTTAGTTAAACACCAGTTAGTACTGAATTGTAAAATCATAATTTAGTAAAGTTAAATTAATTACATTTAATTTTTACAAGCAGAAACACCAATCCATAGTCGTTTATAT
The DNA here is from genome assembly GCA_004143645.1 of Protaetia brevitarsis. Taxonomy (NCBI): domain Eukaryota; kingdom Metazoa; phylum Arthropoda; class Insecta; order Coleoptera; family Scarabaeidae; genus Protaetia; species Protaetia brevitarsis. Next base: position 296,436 of record RXPK01000269.1, read on the forward strand.
AATGCGAGTTCAAATATAGGTAACGTTTTCCTTATGTATGACAGATCCGTTTACTTTCTTATGTTCCAACACTGACTTAGTTCAAACCTTCATTACAAACACGCGGCATATCCCTACACCCTGTTACTATCTATAGGAGCGGAATTGACAATCATTTTGAATCTCTGTGTATATATGGAGGTAGGTATGCAATTTTCACATTTACACATTCAAATGCCATATATTTTATAATTGTATAATAAAAGTTGGTGGCAGATTACACAACAAGGTAAGTGTTGCCCATGTTTCTATGTTTTACCCATCATACTTTAATGAACGAAAATTCTGTAGTGGACTAAGAGTAATTTATGAAACGGAAGATTATAAATCAATCTGGGGCTTTCACTTTATGACATAATTTCTTTAGTGAAACTTTAAAACTCTTAAAAACTCTAATAACAATTCCTATGATACCTGTTGATGCAGAACGATGTTTCTTTTTTTTTCTACTTTAATTTGAAAAGAATAAACAACATGACACAAAAGAAAGACTTTTGTCAAGAAAAGTATTTTGATTTTGATCAAATCCACTTGGCAAAATTTAAATTTCCCACAAATATTTTTAGTAACTTGGTTTTGTATTAGATTACTAGTTATAACAACAACATAAAAAAAGACAATACAGACAAACATTATAAAAGACATAGAATATAAAAATGTATATACCAAATTGCAAAAATAACTAATATAAATGACATGTGAAAATAAGCAGTTAAGCAAGTTAATAATAATAATAATAACAATAGTAATAATAATAATAGTAATAATAATATTGATAATAATAATAATAAATTTATTCATTATTAGGACCAACTGCCAAATTGGCATCAACATTGTCAAAGATAAATGCAGCAGAAATAGTGTACAGCTAAAAGTATAAACGAGACATTATAACACATTAAAACAAAAATGTATAAAGATACTCACTTAACATAAGTAATAATTTGTTAATTTATATTAGGTAACTAATATTACATTTTATACGTCATAAAGAATTAAACGCCTTGTAAAACAAGACATGTCACAAAGAAGACACATACTTAAAACTACAAAACACAAATTCACACCGCCACCAGCTCCCCGACCGTATACAGGGCGCGATCAACCAGATAGTTTTTCAATTTTGTTTTAAACTCAATCAAAGTGTTACAAGTACGTATTTCCTCAGGAAGTCCGTTAAAAAATTTTAAACCAATATAATTTGGTGAGTTACGCACAATGTCACATCTCCCATGAGGTATAAAGAACTTATTTTCTTGTCTGGTTGCAATGCCGTGAACATTTTTGATTAACTTAAACCGATGTTTATTGGTGAATATATATACCGACAACTGATAGACAAAAAGACCAGCCAGAGTTAATACACGAAACCGCCTAAACAAATCTCGACAATGACTAAATACAGATACACCCGCAATAACCTTAATGATTCGTTTCTGAGCAATAAAAATTCGATTCGCCCCAGTGGACAAACCCCACAAATATATTCCATAGGCTAATCTAGAGCCAACTAAGGCATGATAAATTGAAATTAACTGGTTTGTACACATTACACGTTTTAAATTTCTAAATATATAACAAATTGAATGTAATTTAGAAACCAAAGCGCTACAATGGCATTTCCCATTTAAATGTTTATCTATATTCAAACCCAAAAATTGAGAATTGTCAACATTACTTAATAGTTGAGGACCAACAGTCACTTCCATACTAGAACAAACCTTCTGCCTATTATGAAATCGAACCATCTGGATTTTATCTGTATTCAAATGCAACAAATGTGTTGCAGTTACTAAGAATAATTGTGGAAAATTTAAATTTTGTCAAGTGGGAAGAGTTTATAGATAAATTTGCTATTACCAAAGATTCCTAATAATCAATTTAATAAATAAATTTATTCAACAATAAAACATTATAATCAGTCAGTAAAAGGTATTACAAAATTTGCATCCACCATATTTTTATAAGCACGAGCCGCCACTGATTGCTTCCATTTTAACACAACCAATAAAAAGTATAAAAGCAAAGTCATCTGAAATATAAGCGTTCTGCGTTCTAAAGTCACTTTTAATAAAATTACTCCATAAAAATTACTAAGTAATATGCTAACATATAAAGTTTGTTTTTGCCATTATAATTTTTATCATACGGGCACTAAAATTACACTAAGTATATTTTCTAGATTTATTACGTTGAAGCAAGCGATTAGCAGTATCGCTAAGACTACCGGATTTTTTAACATGGTAGGAGGGAAAAGAGATTTTCTTTTTATCAATTCTAGAGATATTTAAAAAATCTACAACATTTAATATATATGTAATTCAGTGATATAATGAAATTATTATTTAAATACCTAGAGAACTTTTAGGACGGCTTCTGTCTATCTAATTAGTATAATCACCCATATAGTCAAATTTAAATTGCCCGCAATTATTCTCAGTAGCTTCAACTTTGAAACAGAAAATTACCTACCATTTTATACTACAATTAATAGTTATTTTAATGGGTTTGCGTTAAAGTCACTAAAAATAGTGACGGGAAATTTAAATTTGGCTATTAGGGCACCGAACATGGCAAGTAACAATTGGAGCACAAACTAATTCCCTAATAGACAAATTTAAATTTCCCGCTATTTTTCTTAGTAACTTCAACGTTGATACATACAATTCCTCACCATTTTGTACTACATTAATAGTTATTTTAATGCCTTCACGTTGAATTCATTAAAAATTGTGGCGGGAAATTTAAATTTGGCTATTAGGGTTGGAGGTTATGAGTTACGATTTATGATCATGTAATGATTGAACTGTTTTCAATAAATATTTCGTCCTATGATTTCATCATATCAAACAGTTACAAACACGTCTCTTTCATTTCAATATCGTCAATGAAACGTGGAAATCAAAATCTGTAGCTGTTGCCAGCCGGCATGTAGTACCTTTTATTATAATTTCTTTCCATTTTTAATAAAAATATTAAAAGCACCCCAAAAAATAACACAAAACAATTTTAATTATTCTTGAATTTGTGCTTTAAAACGAGTCTTATGATTTTTTAATACCGTATTATTATTCAATTTAAACATCCGTGTACGTCATTAAATTCTTAATATCAAACAATTATCTAATACTACCTATATCGCATTATGTGGCAAATCGGCAAATGAAACATGTTATGTATTGCGTCTGGTTGATTACTTTCATATTTTTCTACTGCTTATCTATATATAAAGCCCCAATTGCGGTAGATACTAAATAATTATTCCTATTATTATCGCTCGTCAGTTTATCAAATACTTGTCGTGTACAAATAACAAATATTTACTTAGATAGATTTTTGTTTTATATTTATCACCTTATACATCACTACCCAACAATAATTTTATGTTACTTATGCAACATACAAATGAAAGCAAATTCTAGATTATTTTGTAACTCTAACCAGCCAAGTTTAAATTTCCCGCAGCTACTTTAAGTAATTGCAACATAAAGGTTTAAAATACTTCTAGATGTAGCCCTAAATCGCAAAATCAGTCATCTTTATAATAGAAAAATAATCAAAAGCCATCAATAAAGTTATAAGTAACATGAGCTGTCAAATTATCAGCAAAATCATTATCAGCTGATTGAAATCAATGCCACAAAATTCAATGCTTAGGATTATCAATTCACTAGATTCTTACTAGGAATTACATGAATTATTAAAAAAAAAACTTGTTTACTACAAATAGAATGAAAAAAGGTGATGTATAACTAGGGTTGCCATATCTTCGAAAGTAAAAATACGGACAGTGCACCATATCTATTAACATTTCCGTGAAATGTTCTTCAATATTCACTTGAGACATATTGTTTAATTATTAATATAATTATATAAAAATATAGATATATATCTCTGCAGACGTGGTGCAACTGGAAATGCAATGTTAACGCACATCATACGAAAGTTTGAATGCTAAAATAACTATAAAATGACAAAAGTACGACAAATTGGAAACTAGAAAAAAAAATACGGACGCCTTGCAGAAATACGTACAAACTACGGACAGTTTATAATCTACGGACAAGGCTTACAAAATACCCTAATAGCCAAATTTAAATTTCCCGCCACTATTTTTGGTGACCTCAACGTAAACCCATTAAAATAACTATTGATGTAGTACAAAATGATAGGTAATTTTATGTTTCAAAGTTGAAGTTACTAAAAATAATTGCGGGCAATTTAAATTTGGCTATATGGGATACGGACTGTCCGTAGAAAATACGGACGTATGGCAACCCTATGTATAACGAAAAACTGCACGACGATAAGATACTATAAAGTTATTTCATTACTTTTTTATTTGCTTCAGTTTAGAGGAGTTGACAAGTTTCTTTAAATTTACTGGTATTCGTTCTAATTTCCGCAGAAAACTCTGTATATTAACAGCTTTGACAGTTACCAACAAACCGGACTTTGAATAATATCACGTAAACACAATAGATACATAAATACAAAGCCGGTGCAAGTGGGAGGTTACTTTGATAAAGTGCACTTATAAATAAGCCACTTAATCATAATACGGTTTATGCTCCCGTTTGTTGTCTATTGTTATTCAATACCTCTTGTGCCCTTTGTGTACTAAGTGATAAACAGCAGTGATCTCTGAATTAATCCTGATGGCAGTACCAGAACCATTAACACGCTTATTTAAGTAAGTTTTTTTTTTTTAAACAAGGAAAATCATTTTACAAATCGTTCAAATTTAAAGGCACATTGATCAAAATAAAAATAAATACATAGAAAATCTAAAAGAAGCTGTCGCTATACCTTCTGTATCAGCATGGCCGGAAAAGCGAAACGACATAAAAAAAATGGTCGAATGGGTCGCGGAAAAACTGAAAAAACTAGGTGTGGAAATCAGTCTACGTGATGTTGGGACTCAAACATTACCAGACGGTAGAGTTATACCCCTTCCACCTGTTCTATTTGGCACTTACAAAACTGGAGCGAAGACTACCGTATGTGTGTATGGCCATTTAGATGTTCAACCAGCGCTTAAAGAAGATGGCTGGGATACGGAACCGTTCGTCCTAACCGAAAAGAATGATAAATTATACGGTAGGGGATCTTCCGACGATAAAGGACCAGTATTATGTTGGATACATGCTCTGGAAGGGTTCAAAGCCATCGGGGTGGATGTGCCAGTGAATATTAAGTTTATTTTCGAGGGAATGGAAGAGTCTGGTAGCGAGGGATTGGACGAATTACTATTGGCGGAGAAAGATAAGTTTTTAAAAGACGTCGATTATGTTTGTATATCCGATAATTACTGGTTGGGCACTGATAAGCCGTGTATTACCTATGGATTGAGGGGGATTTGCTATTTCGGTGTGGAAATTGAGTGCGCTTCTAAAGATTTGCATAGCGGAGTATTTGGTGGCACAGTGTAAGTACTTGATTTATCTTTTCCCTTGTTTACTGTTGTTTAAATGTTATAACAGATTTTATAAATGTGAAGACTTGGTAAAAATCAAGTATGGTATTTAATATATGTCTCACATATTTAAAGAAAAATAAAATCCAAGTGTAATCAATTAAACTGTCACAATTTTTCAAAATAAGTGCACCATTCATTTCCAACAAATTTCTTTCTTCTTCAAATCATCATGTTGTCAATATAGATATTACAATAATGACAAATAACTAAAACGAATAATGAACCAGTAAGCAGAAACATTAAATAAATCACAGTGGACGATTTGTATAAATCGAATGATTTTGTAATTGTAAATAAAATAATATAAATGAACAATAAAAGAAATTAAGGTAAGACTTCCGTAAGAGGACCGCTGATTTGGTAATTTATATGCATACTAATGGAAACAGCATGTGTTCCTGAGTGTAAAATAGCTATTCATTTTTTGAGCAAATGGAAAGAAAGTATTAAAAACCGTGTTCGAAAAGTGCTATTTCGAGGTTATGTGCGAGGCGTTTTTGACGGATTTAACATATGGTAATACTGATATGGAAGGAGAAGTTACTAAAAGTGTCCAAATTTTAGATAAAACAGGCGCCAAATACAAACTTATTTGTTAAGTTAATGGGAATCAATTGTAAATTAAAGTAATAACTAAGCAGCGGTTCGATACAATATCCTGAAATTTGTTTGTTTTAAAGTATTTGTTTATTTTTAACACTACAATTGTAAGAATTATTATAAGTTGTCACATTTCTCATTATCGGTTTCTTATAATTGGTTGGTGTATCGGATAGAAATAAATTCATATTTCATATAGATGATTCGTAGGAAGTTTACATATAAACTGTATTGTATAGTTGAAGTTATAATTATAACAGAATTATTTTATATAAAAGCAATTTATTTGATTACATCGTAAGTAAAGCATTAATAAAAAGATGAATGACTTGTTTGAATAAATGAATTTGTCAATGTAATAAGGTGTGGAGTTCTTTCTCTTTTCTTAGTGCCTCTAAAACAATAATATATGCAAAATAACTAAGTATCCCATATTTTAATTTAATATACAGACTAATTTTGCTTTGTTTCACATTTAAAACCGAATTATAAAAAGATGATATAGAAACAACAAACTGCTTTATTCAATTTTATTAAATAAAATCTTTAAATCACATTAATGTAATGAATTTGTTTGATTTTAAACAATTAATTTGAATTACACTATACATATCGTAAAATGTCTTTGTTATCGGTCACATTACCTATATTTATTTTTATGTATTTTAAGATCCCATGATATAATAACTGGTGTTATATCATCCTAAAGTACTCCGAATCGTTTTCTATGAGCCTAAGTATCCAGTGATTTTTGTCGTGACTCTAACGATCACAGTTTCGCTTCCTTCAGCAAAACCTCCACTTGAATATCGCAATAACAATCACCACACAACTTCCATTCCAATTCAATTTTTCCGTAAAAGGAGGGTTCCCATTTCCTACTCGAAGGTTTCTTTCCTTGGAATAATGTGTGTACATCGAAAACTTGAGTGTACACTGAAATGGGATTAAATATCTTTTGTGTACACTTACCCAAGTAGTGCCATCGATGCATTACATTATGCTTAGGGTTGCCATATCTTCGAAAGCAAAAATACGGACAGCGCACCACATCAATTAACATTTCCGTGAAATGTTCTTCAATATTCACTTGAGACATATTGTTTAATTATTAATATAATTATATAAAAATATAGATATATATCTCTTCAGACGTGATGCTACTGGAAATGCAATGTTGACCCACGTCATACGAAAGTTTGAATGCTAAAATAACTATAAAATGACAAAAGTACGACAAATTGGAAATTAGAAAAAAAATACGGACGCCTTGCAGAAATACGTACAAACTACGGACGTATGGCAACCCTAATTATGCTTTTCTCCATCAACATTTCCTGGACGAATGTTGTAATAGTCAGAACTAGGTCTTCACGTTAAAAAATAACAGAAACCTATTTCATTTATTTTTAATTTCGGCGGCACTAAACAGGCGAAACATCTCTACAAATAGGTATAAAGAATAGGAGGATTTAGAGAAAAATTAATTGCAATGGCTAAACTGACAACTTCAGTCACAATTCAATCTAGTTCGTTTGAACTTCGCGCCTGTTTTGTCTAAATTTTAGTAACTTTTCTTTCCACCCCATTAACCACACGTTATATCTGTCAAAAACGCCTCACACATAACCTCGAAATAGCACTTTTCGAAGATTGTTTTTAGTACTTTGTTTTCATTTGCTCAAAAAATGAATAGTCATTTTACACTCAGGAACGCATGCTATTTCCGTTAGTATGCATAGAAATCGCCAAATCAGTGGTCCTCTTACGGAAGTATAGCCGAAATTAAAAATGAATATAAAACGTTTTGAGAAAGTTTAACAAAATATATGCAAAATTAATTTGTACAAAACCGGTAGCATAATTATTAAAAAAGAGTGTGAGGTTTAGATCTTGCTTTATAATTAATTTTATTAGTATGGATTTGTTAAACATAATAAAATAAAAAAATGCATAAAACGTTTTAAAAGGAACTAAATGAGATTCTACCTTTTTCTGTTAAAATGGTACTTTTAGCAATATAAATTGTTGAAACGTCTTGCTACATTAATTAATATAGTTTTCACTAAGCTAATACATCCCCCAACTAACCGTTCGGTATATTAGAAGATGGCTAGAAACACCAAGAATGTAAAATTATATAATAATTTTAGCCTGAAGAAGGTAAATATGTTTTTACCAAAACAATAGAAACAAAATTGTTCAACTGATCTTTTTATCTTTTTCGCGTTCTTTGAATAAAAAGTTTATTAAAAAAAAGTTGTTGAGGAGAAGAACTGGCATTCAAAACAATGAAAAACAAAAAAAAATATTTACTACACTAATATTCTTATACATTTATTTATCAAAGCAAACCATTATTCTTTTATTCGCTGGAAATTTATGCATTGCCTTGCTATTTTTAATAAAATAAATGCCGTCTGTAAAACCATCAGCAGTGGAACAATATTTAACCAAAATTTGAAAAATTCGTATTTCGATTCTCTTAACTTTTGTGGCTTTCTCGATTAAGAGATAATTTCATCACTTTTTAATGGTTTTCATATTTATAAAAGTACCATAATAGCCAAATTTAAATTTCCCGCTACAATTTTTAGTGAATTCAACGTAAAGGTATTGAAATAAGTAATAATGCAGTACAAATTGGTGGGGAATTTTATGTTTTAACGTTGAAGTTACCAAGAATAATTGCGGGAAATTTAAATTTGGCTATTAGGGATATTTATTGACGTTTCACCAAAGTGCACTTTTCAAACTCTATTAATTGTAACTTGAAATATTTCTTGTACATAGCTGTTGTAATATTATTTTTTTTTAAACTGGACGCACGTTTCGATAGCTCCGCTATCATCATCAGCCTGGCTGATGTGGGTGCCACAGTTGTAAATATTTTTGTCATGGATTTGATTATTAATTTACAAAGCAAATATCGCAGGATGAAACATTTATTCAATATTATTTTTACACAGACAAAATAATATTATTGATAAAGTTTCTGAACAATATCTCCTGTGTTTATTACTTAAATTGATACTCCTCTTTTGGAGGTAGAATCTCTGAATTTTGATAGACCCATTGAATTATTTTTAAACCAAATTCAAATTTCCCTCAATTATTTTTAGTAACTTCAACAATAAAGCACGCAAGTACCTACGATTTTGTATTACATTAGTAGTTATTTGAATACCTTTAAGTTGAAGTTACTAAAAATAATTGCGAGAAATTTGAATTTGGTTTACTGGGGCAGTTTGTATCAGTTTAAAAATCAACTATTTCTCAGGCTTTTAATATATTTAGCTTATTCGTATTTTCTTTTTCGTACTTGTAATTAATTCTTTTTCTTGTGTTTCGTTATATTAGCGGAAATTAAAAAAACTTCACCTAGTCAACAATTTTTTTGACGTTTGTCAAATGCATTTTGGCTTTTGAAAACTATATTAATTATATTATTTTGATGTAATTTGTTCTTAACCGATAATGTAAAATGTTTTTTCTTTTTTCTTGAGGTAGCGGCTTTTTTTAAAAAATGAATTAATTTTTTTTACCAATTAAAACATTCTTTTTTGACGTTTCGACAAGTTTTTTATTATTGTCTTCTTCAGAAATTATTTACTACAATTAAATTTTTTATACACATTTAAAGACAACACAAACATTTTAAAAATTACTTTAAAATTTGCATTTTTCTAAAAATTACTAACAAGGTTCTTTATCTCGTACAATACTAACTATGTGTGAAGCATACTGAATTTAAAGTGATTTGATTGAAAGAATTTAATTCATTTTAAAAAAAAGCCGCTACCTCAAGCAAAAAGAAAAAACTTAATTATATTATGTTGTAGTATCCAATGAACGATGGATATTTAAAGGGAGAAAAGAGTAAAAAAACTCATTCTTTCGTTCACAAAATGTATAAATATATGATTACTAATTTCGGCTCGGAACAGCCATCGACAATAATCCTATTTGACGTTGATCTGAAGATGACTGTTGCGAACAGAAACTAGTAATCATATATTAATACATTTTGTGAAAGAAAGAACGAGTGTTTTAACTCTTTTCTCCCTTACTATATTAATAATTATAACTTAAAATAATTCTTCTGCATCGTTGTTTTAATTAGTTTTATATGTTTATAAATTCAAAGTTAAAACAAAAATTTTAAATTTACGAAATTTATAATAATAAAGTAACTTGTTACATTTAGGTTTTATTTCTCTCTAAATATGTGAAAAATATTGATATGTTAAATGCTGCAAACTTCAGCTAAACATTTATCATCCTCGTTTATTTAAATCTCTCCCCAAACCTGGTCATCAGAGTGGACCGGATCGAGATTCGAACCCAAGACCTTTGGTTCCCATAGGCTCAATTAATTCTTACGTGTTGCAGTATTGAAGGTGTGCCCGATCTGATCTACTTATTGGACACATTAGTCGATAAAGATGGTAAAATCCTCATCCCCGGCGTTTACAACGAAGTGGCGCCTTTAACACCGACAGAAAGCCAATCTATAGCAAAATCCACTTTGACGTCGACGAATATAAGGAAAACGTCGGAACACGTGCTCTGGCTCATAGCGGAGTAAAGGAACAACTCCTCATGCACCGTTGGAGGCACCCATCTTTGTCCATTCACGGTATCGAAGGGGCTTTCAGCGAACCCGGACAGAAAACGGTGATTCCTCGTAAAGTTATCGGAAAATTCTCCATACGTATTGTACCCGATCAAGAGCCAGCGCAGATTGAAAAGTACGTTCTGGATCACTTAAAAAATAAATGGAACGAACGCGGCAGTCCAAATACAATGAAGGTAAATACTTTAAAAAGAAAGGATTAGTGAATTTATTTTTAGCAGTTGTTTGTCTTGTTTCGATGTAGTTGAGTGTGATGTATGAGTTTGTGTAAGGTTTATCTGATTTCATTTTGAGCAATTTCATGTTATCTATTTGATTTTTGTACTTGCATAATTATGTACAGATATTATGACGATGTCCATAGAGCACTGATTATCTAAGCTACTTTGATTTTTTCGGGTAGATACGTAAAAAATAGTAATGATTTAACACACAAAGGAAATGTTATACAGTCTGTTTGATTTTAGTTGTCACACTAGATAGCTTGGCTGTTGTTAGAGATATGACAAAATGCTACAGAAGAAAAGTTGTCCTACATCTGATTCCCTATTATATGGCTTAAACATAACAAAATTTTAAGTGGAATATACTTAATTTTATTACTTATTTTAAAACTCTAAAAAAATCTCTTTACAATGATATATCATATGTCATTGTTACCTAATCATTTAAGAAACATAAATTGAAAAGTTTGTTACAAATATTATTTATCATTATTTTATCAACGATCAATAAGTTATACAGAGCCCTGCATCATCTCCACAACGTCGGTTTACACAGACTCTGACTCCCACTCACAACTGCGTAGCGAAGACAATCTGCGACCTATAAAAACTGTCACCTCCAACGAAATAGGAGAGATTCCACATCTCCGCCTGTTACACTGGAGCGTCGGTCTATAGCTTCATCTCGTGTAACTTTAGCTCCGTTTCGTTGCACTAAAGCGTCGGCCCATGGCTATATATCGCCTTGCTTTCTTTTTTCCGTTTGTAACGTTGGAATGTCGACTCACGGGTACACCTCGCGTAATTTCCCTATCCCGTTTCGTTGCATTAGACTTCTAGACCGTCAGCCCTAGGTTGTACCTCGTATGACTTGCGTCGGTTTACGGCTGCACCTCGCATAATTTCCGTCTTCCGTTTCATTGCACTAGAGCGACGGCTGTACCTCGTGGGACTTTTTTTTTATATATTTTTTTTATGTTGGAGCGTCGGCCCACCGCGGCACCTCGTGTAATTGCCGTTTTCTGTTTCGTTGCACTAAAGCGTCGACCCACGGCTGTATATCATCTGACTTCCGTTTTTCCGTGTTGGAACGTCGGCTCACGGCTGCACCTCGCGTAATTTCCCTTCCCGATTCGTTGCACTAAAGTGTCGGCCCACGGCTATATATCGTATGGCTTTCGTTTTTCCGTTTGTAACGTTTGAACGTCGACTCACGGCCGCAGCTTGCGTAATTTCACTTTCCCGTTTCGTTGCATGAGACTACTAGAGCGTCGGCCCACGGTTGCACCTCGTATGACTTGCGTCGTCTCATTTATTACATTGGAGCGTCGGTTCACGGCTGCACCTCGCATAATTTCCGTCTTTCGTTTCATTGCACTAGAGCGTCGGCCTACGGCTGTACCTCGTGGGACTTCCGCTTTTTTTTTACGTTGGAGTGTCGGCCCACCGAGACACCTCGCGTAATTTCCGTTTTCTGTTTCGTTGCACTAAAGCGTCGACCCACGGCTATATATCATCTGACTTCCGTTTTTCCGTGTTGGAACGTCGGCTCAAGGCTGCACCTCGCCTAATTTCCCTTTCCCGATTCGTTGCACTAAAGTGTCGGCCCACGGATATATATCGTGTGGCTTTCGTTTTTCCGTTTGTAACGTTGGAACGTCGACTCACGGCTGCAGCTTGCGTAATTTCACTTTCCGTTTCGTTGCATTAGACTACTAGAGCGTCGGCCCACGGTTGTACCTCGTATGACTTGCGTCGTCTCATTTATTACATTGGAGCGTCAGTTCACGGCTGCACCTCGCATAATTTCCGTCTTTCGTTTTATTGCACTAGAGCGTCGGCCCACGGCTGTACCTCGTGGGACTTCCGCTTTTTATGTTTTTTTTTTTACGTTGGAGCGTCGGCCCACCGCGGCACTTCGCGTAATTTCCGTTTTCTGTTTCGTTGCACTAAAGCGTCGACCCACGGCTGTATATCGTCTGACTTCCGTTTTTCCGTCTGGCTCACAGCTGCACCTCACGTAATTTCCCTTTCCCGATTCGTTGCACTAAAGTGTCGGCCCACGGCTATATATCGTGTGGTTTTCGTTTTTCCTTTTGTAACGTTGGAACGTCGACTCACGGCTGCAGCTTGCGTAATTTCACTTTTCCGTTTCGCTGCATTAGACTACTAGAGCGTCGGCCCACGGTTGTACCTCGTATGACTTGCGTCGTCTCATTTATTACATTGGAGCGTCAGTTCACGGCTGCACCTCGCATAATTTCCGTCTTTCGTTTTATTGCACTAGAGCGTCGGCCCACGGCTGTACCTCGTGGGACTTCCGCTTTTTATGTTTTTTTTTTACGTTGGAGCGTCGGCCCACCGCGGCACTTCGCGTAATTTCCGTTTTCTGTTTCGTTGCACTAAAGCGTCGACCCACGGCTGTATATCGTCTGACTTCCGTTTTTCCCGTCTGGCTCACCCAGCTGCACCTCACGTAATTTCCCTTTCCCGATTCGTTGCACTAAAGTGTCGGCCCACGGCTATATATCGTGTGGCTTTCGTTTTTCCTTTTGTAACGTTGGAACGTCGACTCACGGCTGCAGCTTGCGTAATTTCACTTTCCCGTTTCGTTGCATTAGACTACTAGAGCGTCGACCCACGGTTGTACCTCGTATGACTTGCGTCGTCTCATTTATTACGTTGGAGCGTCGGTTCACGGCTGCACCTCGCATAATTTCCGTCTTCCGTTTTATTGCACTAGAGCGTCGGCCCACGGCTGTACCTCGTGGGACTTCCCCTTTTTATATATTTTTTTTATGTTGGAGCGTCGGCCCACCGCGACACCTCGCGTACTTTCCGTTTTCTTTTTCGTTGCACTAAAGCGTCGACCCACGGCTATATATCGTCTGACTTCCGTTTTTCCGTGTTGGAACGTCGGCTTACGGCTGCACCTCGCGTAATTTCCCTTTCCCGATTCGTTGCACTAAAGTGTTGGCCCACGGATATATATCGTATTTCCGTTTGTAACGTTGGAACGTCGCCTCACGGCTGTTTCGTTGCACTAGACCATTAGAGCGTCAGCCCACCTCGTGCGACTTGCGTTTTTCCATTTATTGCGTTTGAGTGTCGGCCCACGACTGCACCTCGCGTAATTTCCGTTTCCCATTTCGTTGCACTAGAGCGTCGGCCTACGACCATACCTCGTGTGGCTTGCGTTTTTCCATTTATTACATTGGACCGTCAGCCCAGGGCTGTATCTCGCGTTTTGCCATTTATTACGTTAGAGCGTCGGCCCCACCTAGTGCAATTTCCGTTACCCGTTACCACTAGACAACTCGAGCGTCAGTCCACGACTGTACCTCGTGTGACTTTTATCCGTTTGTTACATTGTTACTTTTCTCGACACACAAATTCATACATCAATATTAAAAGTGAAACCTTTTGATTATCATTTTGCGAATTAAAAGTCACGCACCACCGCAATTGTACATACGCACGAATTCGCCGGTTTCATATTTTAGGCGTACATGGCCCATGGTGGGAGACCGTGGACCGAGGATCCGAATCACCCGCACTACCAAGCCGGCATTCGCGCCACCAAATACGTTTATAACGTTGAACCGGATTTAACGAGAGAAGGCGGTTCCATACCGGTGACGTTAACATTGCAACAGGCCACGGGCAAGAACGTCATCCTACTTCCGGTCGGAGCGGGCGACGATGGTGCGCATTCGCAAAATGAGAAGATCGATATTAGAAACTACATAGAGGGTGTAAGTGAAAAAGAGTGTGATTCTAGCGTGTAATTTTGAGGTTATGTATTATTTTTGTTATTTCATTACAGACGAAACTCCTTGGTGCGTACCTGTATGAAGTTGGTAAACTATGCGAATGCAGTATGGGCAAATAATCTGTTGAGAGCTACGGTGATTTTGATCGCTTTATATATTATGGTTTAAATTTTCTATATATTGAAAATAACTCCGCAGTGTATGAATAAATGTAAGGAATTATATTTTGTAAAATATAAATTTATTTACATTGTCATCAAACATGTTTTATTAATCCCATTATGTTCCCAACAAGTAGATTTAAAGTGTTTTTATTAAAATTATAACGAGAAAATGAGCCAGGACAGTAACAACTCACTAGCCACTAACTGTAAGTCATTTACGTTAACAGACGAGGTGACGTCACGATCAAATTACCAATTTTTTTTTACCAAACTGTCAGGTCATACAACCGTCAAAGAATACCATTGATAAATATGAAAAAAAGAAATATAACCTTAGCTGTCAAAAGTCGACAGCAATAACAAAACTACCACCTAAATATTGCCGGCATAGTATCTCTGATTAAATATGCAATATTTATACAGTTTGTTATTTCAGTGACATAGTAGTACATGCCATAAAATTGCTTGTATAATGACGAAGGTACCTAGTCTGCTGAAGCAAATAACCTATACTCGATACTAATTTTATTCTATGTTTCGCAAATTTTGAATGTCCAAGCCCAATTTGTCGATATTTTCGCCTTGTCTGGAAGTTGTATTTTTAGTACACCTCTGGCAAAAATCCACTGAAATATAAAAATATCATCATTAGAACTATCTAATTTAGCATTTGGTCGCAGAATCGCTTCAATAGAGAATGGTAGGTGACGTCACACGCGTAATCATTGGTAATTGGTCTTCGTTACTAGACAACTGTCATATTTGTTTATGAAATAAACACATATGACATGGCGCTGCGACAAAGAGGAAATAAGTAGTAAAATATGAAGATTGAAAATATAACAAAGAATAAAGAAAAAGAAGCAGTGTAACCTATAGCCACGTGTTTGATTTGAATTAAGTTTAACAAAATGGAGAACGTGAAACAGATAGAAGAATTGAATTTATCGGGAAATGTTGCCGTAAACTTTAAACGTTGGAGACAACGATTTGATATATACATGGAAGCAACAGGTATAGGTGCCAATAAAGAAATTGCAGGCGAAAGGAAAGTAGCAATATTACTACACACAATTGGAGCAGAGACGCTAGAAATGAGGAAGGAAAGGAAGAGAAGAAGGATTATAAGAAAGTATTAGAAAAGTTACAATTATATTTTATTCCACTATCTAATGAAACAGTCAATAGACATTTGTTTAACACTCGCTTCCAGAAGGAGGATGAACCGATAGATTCATTTGTAACAGAACTTAAAATTAAGTAAAGACTGTAATTTTGGTGAATTAAAAGATAGTCTTATACGTGATCGTATTATATGTGGGATTAGTGATTTAAAAATAAAAGATAGATTGTTGAGAGAGCCAAATTTAGATTTGTTAAAATGCATTAATATTTGTAAAGCTGCGGAAATAGCGGAGAAGCAAACAAAGCGAATTATGGCAGAAGAATTGAAAGTACAAGTAATAAAGAAAAAAGAACACAAAGGTAAACAAGAAAAAAATAGAGTAAAACCAGAAGCAGATAGAGAACGAGAGAAGGATAAGAAAATTTTGAAAAACTGTACTTATTGTGGTTCGACACATCCACCAAGAAGATGTCCTGCTTATAGAAAAAAAATGTAATAACTGTCAGAAGTACAATCATTTCGAGATGTGCAAATTTAGAAAGATGAATGTTGTTGAAAAGGAAGACAGTGATGAAGAGGAAAAAGATTCGCTATTCGTAGGTATTCTAGATAAATCTGCAGCAAATGAAGCAAAAGTAAACATGATTAATAAAGAATGGTACAAATATTTAACAATAAATGGCAAGCAAGTTCGCTTTAAATTGGATACACAGGTAAATATAATGAATAAAGCGATTGCTTCTAAAGTTTCAGCATGCATAAAACCAACGAAAACAAAGCTTAGAAATTATAATGGTAGTAACATCAATGTTTGTGATGAAACTATACTTAAATGTAATACTGGAGAAAAAACTTTTGATTTAAAATTCCAAGTTATTGATTTTGAAGCACCATGTATAATTGGTTTACCAGATATAGAAACATTGAATGTATTAAAAAAAGTAGATAGTGTACCAGCTGAAGATAATTTGGAATTATTAGAAGATAATTTGGAATTATTACTAAAAGAAAATGAATGTTTGTTTCAAGGACTAGGGGAATTAAATTCTATATATGATATTAAACTAAAACAAAATTACATACCTGTAACGGAAGCACCCAGAAAAATTCCAATCAATAATCAAGATGACATAAAGAAGGAATTAAACAAAATGGAACAAATGAAAATTATAAGAAAAGTTAGCGAAGCCACAGAGTGGGTAAGTTCTTTGGTAGTAGTGAGGAAAGCGGATGGATCCTTACGATTATGTTTAGATCCGAGAAACTTGAACCAAGCTATAATAAAAGAAATACATCAATTACCAACATTTGAAGAGCTGGCGTCAAAAATGCATGGCGCAAGAATATTTTCAATATTCGATGCTAACAAAGGATTTTATCAAGTCAAACTCACAGAGCGAAGTCAATTATTAACTACTTTCAATGCGGGGAGATATGGTAGATATTGCTACCAACGATTACCATTTGGTTTATCTTCAGCACCTGAAGTGTTCCATCGAACATTCAAGGAACTATTTAGTGAACTACCTGATGTAGAACTGTACATAGATGACATTATAATATGGGGTGACAAACAACATAATGAAAGATTAAAAAATGTGTTTGATCGGTTAAGAAAAGCAAACGTGAGGCTAAATAAAACAAAGTGTAAGTTTGGTGTTAATGAAGTTAAGTATTTAGGTCATATATTAAGCAGTGAAGGACTCAAACCAGATAAAGAAAAAATAAATGCGATCCTGGAAATGGAGGAGCCAAAAAGCAAGAAAGAACTTCAAAGTATATTAGGTATGGTAGCCTAATTAGATTTTATAAACGTCATACTTCGCGCAGATTTACGCAGAGTTAAGTAAAATGACGTTTAATGGACGCCAATATTACATGATATGGACGTCTACTGATGGACGTCACTTCACGTCATTCTGTTGTTTTAGGACATATTACGTTACTTACCCGTACTTTTCCCATAACCTAAAAGTTCCACTTCAGGTGAATCGAGCGTCTCAAACAGTTGGCCAGCAGAACCCAATTGGTACTCTTCATTTTGTGGCCATTCCAAAGCAATTGCATAAACAGTACCGTTCCGCTCTGTGTACCAAGTATTACTCAAAGTATCGTTTTGCACAATCCACGGAGAGGATTCGTATATCGCTTCTCCATTCACTTTAAGCCATTGGCCTAGGTCCAGCAAGCGTTCTTGGAAGATTGGCGCTATAACGCCATCCATCGTTGGTCCTACATTGATCAATATATTGCCTATAAAAATATCGTTAAGATTTAACACCAATGATTAGATTTGAGACGATAACCTCCGCAGCTGACCGTTGAGACTAATTCTGCGATAAGTTCGTCCGATGTGAGGTAATCCGACAAGCTTGCGTTGCTCCTGAAACCCCAAGCTCTCCTGTCTAGTGACATGGCATTTTCCCATTTGTGCGTTTGCAAAACTCCTACGAAATCACACCTTTATAACATCGTCATCAACTATTAGAAGGGACTATTATTAGTACCTGGATTGTATCTATCGCGACAAGTATAAACATCACCGCTTTGACATTTACAACCGATGCCCCAACGATCATTGGTAATCACTTCGTCTTTCACCGGACTTTCGTCATATAACCATTTTAAGAATTCGGGTGAACCCCAATAGGTGTCATTGGCCTCCCATTCGCCATCTGCCCAAACAATGTCCGGCTTATGTTTCACTACGAGTTGCATCAATTCCGGGATGGCTTTAGATTCGCTGAAAACTGTCGTTTCAAAATCGTTTTCCTTATCGGCCAGATATAGCGGATGGAACCATTCCATTAAGGAATAATAATATCCCATACGCAATCCTGACTTTCTGACGGCTTTAGTAAGATCGCCTAGGGGTTAAAATAAATACGCATTGAAAATTTAGGGTTTAATTAAGCGTCACACAAACCTAATAAATCTTCATGAGGACCTATATCCTTGGAGTTCCAACTGTAGCTGAATGGCGAAGGCCATAAAGTGTAACCATCATGATGTTTGCTTGTTAGAACAACATATCTATAATAATATCATTTGGCAATTAGTTAACTCGTGATATGTATGGCATTTTTTGATGAAGTGGCTTTTAAGTCTTAAATTTCTCAAATACGTATCATATTCGTAGAAATTCTAATAGAAAAAGTTAAAGAAACAAACAACGAGCGACACCTATTAATTTTTCAATCGAGTTGAAAATCAAGAAACATTGGAAGTTTAAGAATAATTTGCTTGAAGATGATATTCCAACTGACTGCACAATGTGTTATACTCCATACAATCTTACAAAAAAGAAACGAAGAAAAAGAAATGTGGAAACTACGGCGGAGTAAGTGTAACTACATCAAATGGGAAAATAGTATAGTGTAATGTTTTGCTAATGCTAAGTAAGAATCGAAGAACAAATTTTGACTTATTTTGTTGAAAGTAGATGGAAGGAAAGAAATTATTATGGGAAAATAAACTCGTGAGTTACGAAAGAGTGTGGGCACAAAATAAGAACTTGAAATAAGAAAAATATAGCGAAGTAAGGCAGATAGCGAGTAGACAAGTGTTATTGGTTGTTAAGCCGTTATAAAGACTGACGTGATGAGTATACTAGTCTATCGTGTAACAAAACTTGAAGTGCTGTTTTAGTAACCTTCTGATCACAGACAATTAACAAACTTATTTTTTTTTAAATAAATTAAATTATATACAAACATTTTTGTTTTTCATTTTAATATTTGGAATTTTATTTGTTTATGACTTTTCAAAAAACATTAATTATCTTGTAAACTATAAATGATGGGTATAGCATATGCTTAATAAAAGTTTAAAGCTCATTTGGCACTATAAGATTCCACAAAAAACTACTGGGTGTTCCATTTAAAATAAACAAGTTTTCAGCAATTAAGGTTTTCCCAGTGCAACCTTGGTTTACGATCACACAGTATAAAAATTATAAATTCTAATGTGGTTTTAAGATGCAGAGAACATTATGCTGTAACACAACAGAAGCTGATAAGGTTGGGGAATCTTATACCGTTCGGAAAGAGATCAGACAAATCCGTACTTGAGATTCCGCCATTTTTTAAAGAGAATTGAGAATAATTGGAAAACTAAGCCGTTTTCGAAAAAAATATTTATAACAAAAGGTATTCAGGTTTTCATACGGAACACAATAAGCTACTTATATATAGGTGTTCCATTTTAACAAAAAAATATCTTATTACTTCTTACAAGCTTACGGATCACTCGGTGTACTTAAAAATATTTTCAAGCTTTATGAAGCTTTTACAACAATATACAGGGTATTCCACGTAACTGGTTCATTAAAAGTTTATGATATTCTATTATTTACTTATATTTGAGATTTTGGCACCAGTATCTGTTCGATTGGAACTATAAATGCAAAATACCTTAACCAAAATATCACTTCCGTTGACCGGAAATAGATGTCAACTTTGTTATTTTAAATAGAATGATATAATTTTTTATTCATTTTTGGAATCTACAACTATAAATACGTTTTCATTAACTATTCCTATAGCTACATGTTGCCGTTTTTGTGTTATTTAAGTTTTTCTTTTTTTTTAGTCATAATCATTGCACCATTGAGAAATCAATATCTCGGTTAATACTGCAAGTAGAGACTCCAAATTTGCTATGTTATGAATGTAGATATTACTCTAAGAAACGGTAAGCACACTTTACATTCTAACATACAGGGTGTTCAAAACTGAGGAACAAAGTGACATATTTTCAAATGCAGAAAACTCATTTTTTTTAAATAGAACAGCCTGTATTTTAATTCGGAATTAGTAAGGAAATATCATCCCATTTCGCTTTATATAGCATTCCCTATACCTATCTTCAATAGACTTTGAGATACGAGCGACTTTTTGTTAAACAGGCTAAGTATTCTTTTTTTAAATAGAACACCCTGTATTTTAATTCGGAATTAAGAAGTAAATATCATCCCCTATCACTTTATATCAGCATTCCCTATACCTATCTTTAATAGATTTTGAGATATGAACGACTTTTTGTTAACCAGACTAAATAGCTCTATCTTTGCGTGTTTGTAGTTGGCTCTGAATGGGATTAATGTCAAATTCATTGAATAACCAAAAGTGTTTATGTATATCTTTGTAATTACACTTTCGTACAACGCAATATTAATAGAAATGACTATTCGAACATACATTCTTGTATGGTTATTCAAAAATAATACATGAATTTGACGTGAATCCATTTCAGAGCCAGCTACAAACATTTAAAGATAGGGCTACTTAGTCTGTTTAACAAAAAGTCGCTCATATCTCAAAATCTATTAAAGATAGGTATAGGAATGCTGATATAAAGTGATAGGGGATGATATTTACTTCTTAATTCCGAATTAAAATACAAGGTGTTCTATTTAAAAAAAAAATGAGTTTTCTGCATTTGAAAATATGTCACTTTGTTCCTCAGTTTTGAACACCCTGTATGTTAGAATGTAAAGTGTGCTTACCGTTTCTTAGAGTTATATCTACATTCATAACATAGGAAATTTGGAGTCTCTACTTGCAGTATTAACCGAGATATTAATTTCTTAATGATACAATGATTATGACTAAAAAAAAAAGAAAAACTTAAATAATTCAAAAACGGCAACATGTAGCTATAGGAATAGCTAATGAAAACTGACGTATTTATAGTTGTAGAATCCAAAAATGAATAAAAAATTATATCATTCTATTTAAAATAACAAAGTTGACATCCATTTCCGGTCAACCGGAAGTGATATTTTGGTTAAGGTATTTTGCATTTATAGTTCCAATCGAACAGATACTGGTGCCAAAATCTCAAATATTAGTAAATAATAGAACATCATAAACTTTTAATGAACCAGTTACGTGGAATACCCCGTATATTCCAATCATCAAAATTTTAATTCAGCTAACAGTTATTTAATAAATTAACTTTGCCATATAAGAAACTCACCCTGTATGTATGTAAAGTGCCAGTAGCGAGGGAATGAATGAGTCGTTGTAAATTGAATTTTAAACTTGATAAATAAACCGAACGATGATTTGGCTTTGTGAGTATACACAGCCGCTCTTTGTATATCTACTATTTTTTGCATTTTAAAGTAGATATACCATTTACTCACGCTGATATTTTAGGGAGACGTCAAAAGACTAAATACTTATACATGCAATTACGATGGAAACACGTTAGTATTTATATTTAAGTAGACAAGTATTCCCAATAAGAACTTAACGTATTTTTCATTTTGAAAATGGCTTCTAAATGTTTCTACATTAAATTTTTTGTGTCCGTATTATGTTAGTTAGGGCCATTATTACAACTGCCGTGAAGTTTAAACCGTAGATCAATAATCTTCGGTTTAAACTTCACTTATTTAGACTTACAATCGATATAAATAAATAAAAAAAAAACTCCTCGTTGCCATACTTAATCCTTAAATCGCAATTATAATAATGGCCCTTAGCAGTAAAAGAAGTGATAAATTACTGCCAGCTGAGCTAAACTAATTCTAAACTTTGCAAAATTAATTAAAGTTAATAAAAATATTGTCACGAGCCGCTACTGATAAAATACCTAAATACGATTCGGAACTGCATATTAGAGGAAAGGCGAAAGACGCCCTAGAAAAAAAAAGAACGAAAGAAAATGTCACGCAGAAGAAAACCACACAAAAAGATTGACAAGAATAATCTTAGAATGTGAGGGTGATAATCAATCACGCAATCACGTATAACATGTTTTGGAAATGATGTAAAATGAGTTAAATACAAAATCGTTACATATAAAAGCAAGCTGATATTAGCTCTAGCCATCTCTAATCTATCCAAAAATGTCCTATAACACAATTTACTTTGCACCAGACTCCTTGAAAAGCTCAGCCCAATCCTGCGGTTGAAAAAATTTAGCTGTAAATTCCGGAGCGAAATCCTGATAAGTGAAACCAGGACGATAGTTGTCCATCATGAATTTTTTGGGGGCGAAATAACCTTCTGCAATGGAAATCTCTTAAATTATGCATATCATACATTTCTCCTATCATTTCAAATACCTTCCCAATGTTTCCAAAACCATTCACCCATCGCCGGTACAGAATAAACTCCCCAATGTAAGAATATCCCAATCTTGGCCTGATCGTACCATTCCGGTAGCGGCCTTTCGTCTAAACTCTCCCAGGAAGGCTGGTACGTGACGCAAAACGCCAATAAACACGACACGGCAAGCACCGTTAACAGTGATTGCATGATAGAAACTGGATTTTCAAAGTTCGCACGTTTGCGAGCTGCTTCGGAGTATGTGATTGTTCGTACGGTAAATTACGTTTAGTGTCAATAGCGTTGAATAAAGGTCAGAGAGCGGTAATAATACGTGAACTGGGAATACCTGGAATTATTTATTCAAGATTTTCGGAAGTTGTTAACAATACTTTTGGGTGTCACTGCATAAGATTATAATGTAAATTTGCGAGATTATCGGACTTGTTGAAATGTTTTATTGATGTGAATAATAACTAGAGACCGGATTATATGCAAAGAAAAACTGGAATATATGCGCATATATAGGCATCGATTTTTGAAAAAATATGCATAAACCTGGGGCATATAAGCAAAAAAATGCGACAATATGCAAAATTTTTACATAAAATAAATAAGAGCAGAAATTTAAACATTAACTTTATTGCACAAATTTTTTCACAACATATTTCTAAAACTAGTTATAATTAAATGTTTTTCAAAATTGTGTAAAAGAAAGTTTTGTCTTCTATCAGAATACATATGTTTCGAAATAGAAAAGCTTCTTTCAACATCCACAGATGTAATTGGTGCATTTTTTAACTTTGCAATACATTCTAAACTAAAATTAAAGTCGAAATCGTTTACTGTTTCACCTTCCAAAATTTTCTTAACTTTCTTCAATTTCAAATACCCCGCATTTTTATTTATCACTTTTTTAAATTTATCGTATATAGAATTACCTATTGTACCCTTAACCTTCTTATACATAGCATATCAAATTCGTCTACTATTTCGACTGATTCCGAGAGTGACATCCCTTGCATTTCTAGTTTACGAATGGAACTTGAAACAAAGCTATAATTTGCCTTAATATACAAAAGGTTTTGTAGAAATTCTGTCGATGTTACTATCTTTTTACAGTTTTCTAGAGCAATGCAGTCAGCAGTGATTTCAGGAATTACATTTTATATTCCTTCAAAATTATCGGCGAAAAAAATTGCAGCCTCTAACCATGTACCCCATCTCGTAATAATCGGTTCAGGAGGCAACTTAACACCGGGAAGTCGCTTCTTATAAAATTGGATTCGTAAAGGTGCTTTTAAAAATACTTTTTTGACATTGCTAATTAAATCATTAATCAAAGGGAATTGATTCCTAATGTCTTCGGCTACACGATTGAACTAATGAGCTAAACAAGTGGTATGAATAATATTACTAGAAAAAAATTTTAAATTTTGCGCGGCTTTTATCATGTATAGTGCAGCGTCGGACAACATTAGTAAATTTTTTCACAAGGTATACTTCCAGGTAAAAAGAAATTTGATAAACCTTCTTGAACGAATTGGGCAATTGTCACATTATTTATTTTTTGAAGTTCTTTACAATAAATTAAATATGATTTACCTACAATATCTTCATGAAGAATTCCTATTAACAAATTGGCAATATAACGGCCACACTTATCCGTAATTTCATCTACCATAATATAAATAAAATTATTCCCTACCAATTGTTGAATTTCTGTTATTGTTTGCTGGTAACAAGATATGACATAATTTTTTCGTAAGGTACTTTCGTCAGGTATAATATGTTTGCAATATTTTTGCAGAAATGATTTCAAATTAACATTGTTTAATCTTGCTAATGGTATGTTAGACGAAATTAATGCGTTACACAGATCCGTATTATATTCTTCTTGTTCTGAGTTTCGTGAAGTTGATGCTACACATTGACGTATAGATTGCTGCACACATGCGGATCGCTTTAGTTTTTCACATTTTCCAATATGTGATGGAGTTTTAGCGTGTTGATCAATCAGGTATTTTCTCTCAGAAGACACCTACAACAACAATTGTCATTTTATATCAAAAGGTAAGAATTTAAAAATAATTGTACAGCTTTTAGTAAAATTAAACTTACCAGTTCACTGTAGGCTTGACAAAATATTTTGTCGCCATCCTTTACCAGTTCAGGATATGGCTTAATCCATAAAGAAATTTTGTTCGCTATACTCATTGTATATACGCACAGTATTTAAAAACGTAATACAATTACATGCTGTTTCCCTCAAAGATATTCAATGAATGAATAGTTTATTTGGGAATTAATAATAATAAAACGTATTTACCACATCCCTTCTGCTAAGTGAAATTAAACACGTACAGTTCTTGGGAAAAAAGTATTAGAGAAACCAATGTGAAAGATTTATCGTTCTGAGAATTGTCGGTTGTCGATCTACATTAGGAATTACTAGGAATTTTTACTAATAGAAAGGATAAGCAAAAGCTTAAATATGCAATATATGCAACTTTTGTAAAAATATGCATAGAAATGCCTAAATATGCAATCACTAATTAGCGCTAATTAACTTCAATTAGTGTAATACGTATACATATAGACTATAATTAAATATATGCAAAAAATAAAATATATGCACTTTGCATATAATCCGGTCTCTAATAATAAGTAATTGAAGAACGTTTAAAAAAAAGGACAAGATAAACAAAAATCTTAAAATATTTGTGTATTCCAGGACTTATTGAAACTACTTTACACCTCACCTGATGAAATGTTGATTTTTTTACATGCTAATAAATTAATAGATAAGACATTTCAATTACTGTACCCAACAACTATTAAAGTACATACAGTAATCCCTCAACATTCGCGATTACTAAAATGTGAACGAATTCTACATTCGCGACCTTTGGATGCGATTATTCGCGAACAAATAGTATAAAATATTTAAAAAAACCTATAATAATTACAATGAATTTGTAAGAAATGTATTAGTAGTAAATAACAACCCGACTCGGTAAAAAAAACTGTCTAAAAATAATGTGTATATTGATGCCATTCGGTTTAATAGATAAGAGAATAAAAACGGAATTCTCTCACAACTAAATAAAAATATTGCTTTTGCTGCAGGTGTAAGCAATTTTATTACAATAATAAATATCCTGTGTAACAACTGCACTAAATGTAAGTTTCGCCAACCGTATTCCTTTAGTTTTCATTTTGACTTCGTCTAAGAAATATCTACTTGAAAATAGTGCATACCTATATGTGTAATGGCTTCTTTACCGAAACGGAAAAAAGTGCTTTATTTAATAGGTTACGGATGCTGTTCATTGTAACATAAAACAGCAAACATGCACGGATTCACGGCACAAAACAAAAAAAAACAATAAGGACTGCACGCGAGGTTGTTGACCTGGCACTCACTAGCGTCTTTCCTATACTGATGACGCGCCAAGAACGCATCATCACCAACTACCGCGTGACTCGATCAACCAATCAACGGGCAGTCGTTTAGACAGATATTTATCGGTATTTTTATAGAAAATAAAAGTTCTTTACAAGGAACCGCCACTGTTTTGGCCCAAAACACATTTTAAATCTTCAAATATCACATATATAAAACTGAAAATATAATAAGAAGAGAAATGGAATTCTTTTAACTGATTTTTTAATGAATATCCATATAATTAATGTACATTATATTGCGTAATATATTGCATGTTTATATCAATAATTAATCTTCAATACTTTACGAGTTTCAAAGTAAATGCTCTTGAAGCTCCTTCTGTTTCCTATAAACAAAATTATATTGAACAAACAATAATTCTATCCCATGTCTAGCTGTAATTGGATATTTTAAAGACCCAGGCCCATTGGGTTTCTATCTCAGCCTTCTCTGGTAACAATATAACTGTCATCTCATCAGATGATCTCCACTAAAAAAAAAATAAAATAATTTAAAACATTTATTATTCCACATCCATTTAAAATCTTACCCTCAATGTATCATTGTACCCTAACAATTCCACTACACTACTCGAAGTGGTAAATAAAGACGGAGCAGATCCCAATAGAAGTCGGCCATATTTAGGCCACTCTAACGAAATAGCATAAACGATTCCAGGTTTGGAAGTGTACCAGACCTGGCTGATCGTATCGTTCTGAGAAGTCCAAGGGTTCGTTTCGTAGATAGCTTCACCGTTCACCTTTAACCACGCTCCTAAATCGAGAAGTCTCTCTTGGAAAATCGGGCGATGGTGCCGTCCTTCGTGGGGCCCACATTTATCAGGATATTTCCTGGAAAGATTTTATTATCGGTGAGATATTATTTTCCTTATGGGACGAGATAAAGAACCTCCACAGCTGACAGTTTCCACCATGGTCTTGATCAATTCGAAGGACGTGAGAACCTCGTTGGAGTTCATATTCTTTCTGTAACCCAAGAGCGTTTGTCTACGGTCATCGCGTTTTCCCACTTGTGAGGTTGCAATACACCTGGAATAAATTAAAAGTCTATGAGCTTTCGGAGGATGTTCCGTAGGTGAGACAAAATATAAAGCAGCATTACTTTTCATTACCTTTCAAATGATCGAATTTAAATTATTTTTAGTCACTACAACGTTGAAATAAAATAATTATCTACCATTTTGTAATTAAAAGTTATTTAGGCTTTTTTGCGTTGGAATACGAAACACAAGAGCATGCGTCATAGAGATTTGTGTTCTATTTGTGTTGCGGTAAGAGGCAATACGCAGTTTCTTAAATCATAAGTTTATTGAAGATCCGTAAATCGTAACAAGTCATGAAAACAATTCATGAATTCCTTGATTGCATTTTATAACAGCTTCATACGTTCGAAATTGGAGTATTGCTCAATTATCTGGTGTCCCTACTACAATAAATATATTAACCTTGTTGAGAGTGTCCAAAAGAAGTTTTTAAAAATTCTGTATTATCGTAAATATAAAACGTATTTAAACCATAATTATTCTTACAGTGATTTATGTAATTTGTTTAATTACCAATCTCTCGAAACTAGGAGGCATTTTTCCCAGATCATTTTTATTTATAAGCTAATACACGGATATGTGAACGACAGCCTGTTACTTGAGTCCCTCCCTTTTTGCATCCCTCGGTCGTGCAGTAGAATTTTTCCTTTATTTCCTTATCATTATTCTGCGTCTCCAATACTATCCATGTGCTCGACGGTTAATTCAATTTGCGACAATATAGACCTTTTTAATGTTAGTCTCTACCCACTTGGCAAGTAATGTTGTAGATATCCCAGTAATATTACATTATTTACTAGACAGCGATGTTAAACAAAAACATGTTACTGAAATTTTGCAGCAACATTAAATAATGATAGAAATATTGCAGGCCATTACAGTGACATTTCAATGTAATCAGGAAAAAATATTTTAAAACAATGTTGCAAAAACAAAGACTTTGTTGTCAGAAATGTTGAGGTAATATTTAGTTGTAACATTGCCACATTTACAAAATTTACATTTTATAAAGTGTAAGATAGGTACGTATATATGTTTCTGCAAATTTAGAATTTTGAAAACACAAAACTAATGGAGCAAATTTTCTCTATAAA
This sequence comes from Protaetia brevitarsis, assembly GCA_004143645.1. Lineage (NCBI taxonomy): Eukaryota > Metazoa > Arthropoda > Insecta > Coleoptera > Scarabaeidae > Protaetia > Protaetia brevitarsis. The sequence continues at coordinate 325,140 of RXPK01000269.1, forward strand.
GTAAATAATGGTAATGAAATTTTTTAACATTTTTTGTAGCATACAATAATCATGTTAGTGGGGTTGTGGCTGCGCACTGCGCACTTGTAAAAGTTAGTATCGCTTGCCATCACAAGTTTTTTCGTACCGCGCATACACGAGTTGGCGTGAACCTGTGTACCCCCTCTTTCACAATATACGGTAATCATGACTGGACAGGGCGTGGATAGGACCATCTTGGGATTGTGCGTCGCAATTATTTTGATGAGAAAAAATTCCCGTCAATAATGAATCAACATTATCAGGTAAGTTTTATTTATAATGCTAAAGTAGGTATGTCGATCCTTTCAAATTCATCGAAGATCTTTAAGACAGATATGTATTATGTATATCATAACCTATATATGTTATAGTAAAACCTACCTGTTGTGCTTTAAGGATGAACAATGTCACGTAATGTCATTCTTAGAATTGATAGTAATTCTTGATGAAATACAAATTTTACAATAATTATAAACAGTGTTATATATAAAATATGCAGCTTATCCTCAATTTTCATATAAACAAAATAGTTTTTCTGATCTCTATTTTTGACGGTGTCTTTTTTTTTAATTTCAGAGAGAATTAGAAGAAATATTGTACTCACAGATACAGAATACGAAATAACTGTCATGGAATGGTTTCGTTATGCAAAACAAAGATTTGATAGAAAAACAGCAAAATGTTCAAAGGAATAAAATGCATTCGGGGCGTTTTTCTTATGTGTTGTGTGTTTTGTTTAGATTCTATTCATGTTAATTTATGTGCCCCATAATTTGTTTCTAATACTGAAGTTTATTAAAATGGAATGTACTTTTTTTTTAATCAATAAATGCCTTTATTGTCTTCTGTAAGCAGCATTTTACTTTTTAAAGTATTTATTAATGTATTTCGTTTACTTAAGTAGCTATTTATAATATTATTCATAGTATTACTATTTAGTTTTTACATAGAACTATATGATATATGATTGACCATTTTAATGTATCTGCAAAAATAACTACCAAAAAGACTTATAATGTTATATTATAAAAATGTCTTATCCATTATATTTTTCTGGCATTAATGTTTAATGTTAATATTGTAATTTTATTAAGTGAAGATAAATTCGTGTAAACAGAGGGGTCCGATCTATGGAGGGTAACATGAAATTATAATATTAACATTGAATTTCAATAAGACTGATTGAGATTTCGTTTTATATTAATTAATATAACCTCTCGATAAACCTCAACATCAGGTTTCTTGTATAATGCAGCAAGAACTTTTGGAGTAAATAAAAGATCCTACTATAAACATTAGTGTATATATATTTATAGAAACATTTAATTGCCACACTGTATCAATATTTCTCTTTAACATATGAGAAATGTTACGGAAGAGCTATACTTCAACATTATTCGTCATGTTAAAGTAATGTTACTCGAAGACCTCGTATTAACATTACTGGGAAATATTGTTTCGTAATATCGCTTAGGCGGACATTAAACAGTCGTAGAAATGTTACTGCATGTGGTACATTGTATATATTTTTGTAACATTTCGCGTTACAAGATAACATTTAGACGACGTTATAGTCATGTTATTTTGCCAAGTGGGTATTGCTTTGCGATTTGTCGACTTAGAGATATAGTAAGTTGGCATGTGCTTCGTATTATGTATTATGATTGCTGCTACTCAAACATAAAATATGGAATCGTTGTTTTGGGTGGTGGTAGTGACTTAAACAGAGTTTTTCTGATACAGAAAAAGATTTTACGGATGATTAATAAACTCGAGTATTCTCAGTCTTGCAGAGGATTCTTCAAACAAACTAACATTTTAACTGTATATGGTATTTACATTTTTGAGTTGCTAATCTTCTTATTTAAAAACAAATACTTATTCGAGGATAATGAATTACAACTTGAGTATTCTACAAGGTTTAAAACTGATTATCGCTACCCCAAGCATCGACTCACACTAAGTGAGAACAATTTAGAATATAATTGGTTCTGAGGTTCTATAACAAATTGCTATCGCATATTAAAACTGTAAAAAAAAATTGTCAACATTTAAAAATTATGTATACAAATTATTACTAGAAATAGAGCCATACAATATAAAGGAATTTCTAAGCTCAAATATACATTTATAAATATTTGTTCTTGACCTGACGTTTGCATTGTTCCTTTTGCATTGAAACACTGCAATAATAAAGCTATTCTATTCTATTATATTCTATTATCTATTATAAATATTTAATATTCAATTTCTAATATTTAATTTCGATGTGTAAATATTTCACTATTGATCATCTTTACCTCTTGAAGGGAAAATTCTAAAGGAAAATGCCTTGAAGAAACTTGCCAAATGAATAGAATTTTTTTAAAGTAAAAAAATATTTGTCTATTCGGATCTCTTTGAATAAATAATTATATCGATAATGAAACATTAGGAAAATAACACTGAAAATACCTTAAATGAATTTACTAATTCCTTTTTTTTTTATTTCAAGGAACAATAGATTCACAAAGTGTAATCAACTTTCAACCCATTCAAATGCATTTAAAAAAATAAACTGCAAAACAACGTAATTTTTCCCCATCAAACAAACACTTCCACACTTATACCAATCTCGATAAACACTTACCTGGATTATACCTATCTTGGCATGTAAAAAAATCTCCGTGTTTACAAGGTATATCCATTCCCCAACGGTCATTGACAACAACCGTATCTCTCACCGGGCTTTCGTTATACAGCCAAGCCAAAAAATCCGTGGAACTCCAATAGGTATCCGGGGCTTCCCAGTCCCCGTCGGACCAAATAACTTCCGGTTCGTATCTTTCGACCAATTCCATCAATTCGGGCGTAATTTTCTCTTTGGCGAAAACCTGGGTCGTGAAGTTGGCAGCCCTATCTGCCAGGTACCGAGGATTGAACCATTCGTACAACGAATAATAGTAACCCATCTTCAAACTTTGATTCCTAACGGCTTCGGTTAAGTCACCTGTTGAGACGACGAAAAGAGGAAATTGAAATTTAGAGATTTATACACCGTTGTTACAAAGTTATGGATGCACTAGCCTAGTACCAAATTTAAATTTCCCCCCATTATTTTTAGTGAATTCAACATAAAGTTATACTAAAATAACTATTAATTTGGCAGAAAACGTTGGCTATTTTGTGTTTCAAGGCTGAAAGTCATTAAATATCATAATTGCGAGAAATGTGAATTTGGTTACCTGCATATTTGTAACTCCGTTATTTGATTAAATTTTAAAAAAAAACTAATAACGCATTTCTGTATAATTTTGAATACTATACGTTTTTTTTTTTTAACGGCATACTTTGTATATTGTTCATTTACCATAACAGACGAGGTACGTCATTGCTTGCAAATTCGACTAACTAATATATAACTTATTCATGTTCAATTAAAGATACTATGTTGGTGCCTACTGCTTTTTAAATTGCATGCTTGTCACATCTTCCCAATGTATTCCCACCAATTTAGTTATAGCTGTCAACTGTCAAAGGGTTATATTCTGCAATTGCAGTAAAGTGTGGGAATTTGCGTTTATACTTGGTATATATTTATTTAAAATAAGTAGTTATTACAACTAAACCATACCGAAACCATTGTGTAAACAATCGAAGGAGTTAATAGTTTCGTTAATCGTGTATTTCGACGTAGAACGCGGGTACAACGGGCCATTATTCCCGTTAATTTTCGTGCGAGAAGTATGTATAAAATCCATATATTTTTAATGTCATATTCTTTATAGTATTTCGTTTTTAGAGAGTAACGAGTGTTCTAAACATTCACGTTGCAAACATAAGCAAAATTTCATCCATGAGTAAACAAGGAATTACATCCACTAACCCAAAACGAAAATGCATACAAAGTAAATGTTGTAAAAATTGATTATTCTACTCATTGTCAATGTACTATTGGAAACACAATTTATGACATGTACGAAAACAGTGAGTATATACAAATATTGTTTACAGAAGTGGTTCTTTCACATACATTTTTCAGACTAACATAACACATTAAACATTTTGAACAGTGCTCTTAAAGAAAAATACACTTTCTGTGGTTGAAACACGTTGTGGTAGATATTATTTATTCTCAAAAAAAAAGGAAGTTTGTTACGAAACGAATTTAAGTTTAAGTTGGAAACGAAATTCAGAAGTAGTAAATCAGAGAGAGAAGAAACTTGCATACTAATCGTTGCTGTGAATACTTTAAGCGATAATGGTCCCGATTAAATTTATTGTTCTCACTTGTGCTTTTTTGTTATTTTTTCCACTGCTATCATGATTAACAAACTTTAAATCCTGATTTTCAAAAAGATTCATCACTAATATTAACGGTAAATGTTATTTTTAAGAGATTATTTATTCACCTGTCAAAAGTGTTTGACAGTTAGATAACCTAACGGTTTGTTTACGTTTTGACGAACAGAAAATTTGCAACACGGTCGTGACGTCATAGCAAACTGACTCACGCTGTACCTCGTCTGTTATAGTAAATGAACTATACCTAGTAAATCTCGATGTGGTCCAACATCCATTGCGTTCCAACTGAATGTATAAGTCGATGGCCATAATGTGTATCCTTCGTGATGTTTACTTGTTAAAACCACGTATCTACAAGAGGAAATACAAACAAATATATTTACAGAGAAAGGGTTTCGATGTATATGTTTCTATTACTTAGCACCCGATGCTTTAAAAAGCGCAGCCCACTGGTCTGGATCGTAAAATTGAGCGGTAAAATCTCCAGCGAAATCTTGATAGGTAAAGCCAGGAGCGTAATTCTTTTCCATAAATTTCACATAATCGGATGAATTCGAACCTCAATAAGACAGAGAAAAAAAATATATTCAAAAATTGCTGAGGCGCAAATGATTTTTGACAGTTTAAATCCGTCTATACCAATCCAAATTGACGATTTTAAACATGCCAAATTTTCATTGGTCGATATACAGATGATTCTCAACATATGCGACAAACTTTAAGAGCTGATTCCTGAGGTTATTTTGATCATAAAAGTTCATATGAGTATATGTCCAAAACGGTTTGGTTTTAAAGCTAATGAATGTTTAATAATAAATTATGAACTATCACTAACACGATATAATATCACAGTTGGTTCTTCAAAAACTATTGTGTTGAGAGGGAATTGTTTATTTGTCATTTCAATATTTGTCAATAGTTGTCAGAGTATTCATTCAGTTTATTGCCAGTTTCTGTTTTCTAAAATGAATTACACGAATGCTGAGATGTGTGATATGCATTTCCTTTACGGTCTTGCCAATGGAAATTCGCGTGCTGCTAGACGTCTTTATGAAGAACGATTCCCGAACCGTATCATCCCGCATCATTCAATATTTGCCCGTCTTCACCAACGCCTTAGTGAAACGGGAAATTTAAAAAAAACGGACGACCGATAACGGGCACCCATCTACAGTGAGAACTCCACAAGTTGAAGAAATGGTACTAAATGAAATTGAGGAACATCCAGATTTACCCGCAAAGAGTGGCTTTTTGTCAATGGATGCAACGCAAAATCGCACAAATCCTGACTATTTGGCTCAAATATTCTTCACCGACGAGGCTATTTTCTCTAGAAACGCGATTATTAATTTTCATAATGATCACATATGGGCCGAAGAAAATCCGCACGAACTGGTGAATGCCCGTCATCAACATCAATTCTCTATCAATGTGTGGCCCGGAGGAAATCACTTGATAGGTCCACATTTTTTACCGATACGGTTAAATGGCGAGGTATACCGCAATTTTCTTGAAAAGGGGCTACCCCTACTGCTGGAAGAAGTTCCGTTGCAATTAAGATTACAAATGTATTTTATGCATGACCGTGCTCCAGCGAATTTTAGTTTAGTTGCTCGCGAGTTTTTGGACAATACGTATCCAAATCGGTGGATAGGACGGGGAGGTCCACAACCGTGGCCTCCTCGGTCTCCAGACTTAAATTCTTTGGACCTTTTCCTATGGGGTCACCTTAAATCATTAGTTTATACGACTCCCATTGAAAATGTCGATGAACTGAGAAATCGTATTATCGCAGCTTTTCAAACAATTCGAAATACCCCTGGTATTTTAGAACGGACTCGCCAGTCAATACGACGGAGGATAGAAGCTCGTATTGCAGTTGGGGGCGGTCATTTTCAACAGTTAGTATAAGTTAATTTTGTTTTACTAATTATTTTGTTAATTTATAATAAAAACATTAATGATGTTAACTTACTATTAAACATTGTACAACTTTAGAACAAAGCGATTTTGGATATATGTTCTTATGAACTTTTATGATTAAAATAACCCCAGGAATCAGCGCTTAAAGTTTGTCGCATATATTGAGATCACCCTGTATACCTATGTACGCACTCGACTCAAAAAAAAAGTCACACAGGGAGACACATCTCCTTTTTTTTTAATCTATCAGCGATTGAGTATGTGCAGATTCTTAACGACTGTTTTTTTTTATTGAATTCTTCGGCGGAAACTATAAAGTCAAATTCTGCGAATGTAAATCTCTAGCCGAAAAGGTTGCGGCACCTTTGTCGCATACCGTCAAGGGTATTAGCTTTCGATTATCGGCTGTTGTGTACTTTAGCCAACCATTACTCGGTATAATTTGTAAGTACTTAATGTGGTCTGTGTTTAGTTACATAGCTTGCTTTTTTCATTTTTTTCAATTGGCATATATTCACATATTGGAATATAGACATTGTCCTAGGAGTATAAAAAAGTTAAAAAAAAACACTATAAGAAACGACAGATACAAAACAAAACAATGGCGTTTTGCACTTATGGACAAGCCAGTCAAACAAAGAACTCACCAAGGGTGTGTGTAGTGGCATCTCTCAAGCTAGTAATATTTTAGTTTCCATTTAAAAGCATGGACGTTGTTACTTGATTTAATGGAGATAAAAGGGATTATAATTATATATTTTACAGCCAATGCGGTTTGGAGCATCAGCTGTTATACGGACCTGAGCTTCTTGGTCAGATTCCCGCAATGTAATTTTCAATCTAAATTATGATCAAATTTGATGTCTAAAAGTTGACACCCCCATACATTTGATTATAGCATTATTAATTTCAACATTAATAGGAGCTAGTCTGTTCTGCCAGTTATGAAAACGCAAAAGTTGTGTTTTGGCACTATTGAAATGAAGATTATGAGAGTGAAAATAGTTGGCAACGTTTTTGATATTCGCTTCTATAGTAGTTTGGTGGCACTCGCTAACATTCGATGGAACTACGAGGCAAAAATCGTCAGCATAGGATAGATAGATAGATAGATCAATATATTGTCATGAGATCCAAAGATATCGACATTGTCGGTATGAACAATAACGAATACAATACAGATAGTTATGGCAATATGGCTAATGTTAAAGTTAAATGTAAATCTAAATTACCACTACGTACTAAAAATTGCGTGGAACTCTTCAACAGAGTACACGCAGCAGTCCAGAAGAAGTCCGCCTAGCCTTTTTTTTTAAAGTTTAGCATTGGGGAATCGACCTGAACTCATCAGAGAGTGTGTTAAACAGTCTCGTTCCGATTGTCAAAGGGCCTCGCTGAGTCATAGAAAGTGTGTTAAGAGGAATTCTAAGGAAGTTACTATATCTATTGTTATATGTATAAAAATCTGAGCTTTTAGGAATTTTGTGTTGAATCGAATAGATACATATGATAGAAGCTCTAAAATATAAACACTTAACAAAAAAGGCCCTACAAGATTCGAATGATTTGATATTTGCAATACAGCGAATGATACACGTTTCTGAGCAAGAAAAACATCGAAAGAAGAAGAAGACGAGGAACTCCAGTACATGACCGCATACGCAAGTCTGGAATGAACTTGGGCGAAATAAAAAGATATAACGTGCTCAATACGTAGAACATATTTTAAACTTCTGATTTGTAAACATACTTGATTGAGCTTAGATATAATGAAATTACAGTGTTCAGCCCAAGTTATAGATACATATTGTGTTGCATCCAACTAAAGGTGGATAATAATAATAATGAACTTTATTTCATTGACTAAAGTTTGAAATATAAGGTAAAGTCAGGTAAGTGTGTAGTAAAAATTGCATAGTGTGAAGAAAATGTAACACTGTTCACATAATAAGTCATTTTGATAAATTTTACACATAGAACTACGTAATATATGCCCAGTTGTAAGCCTTCAATAGATACGCCTTTTCTAATTATCATCGGTTTACTAGAAAAAAAATAAATTTTAAACACTGTCAATACTACACACTTACCCAGCAAAATGGGGCAAAGTGTGTAATCGTTCCGCATTTTATATATTAATAGCACTATCCTTTAGTTCGGCCAAGAATGTAATACTATACTCATGCCCTTTTAATAAGGTATGATTAATTTACAAGATATCTAAGTTATTACACGTTAGGAGATGTGAATTTTTATTTGTAAAACTAGTATAAAGTTTAGTACATTAGTAATATAACATAGGACATCCATATTTTAATTTTGAAAATAAATGTAGCCAAACTACACACTTGCCCCGGTTACACACTTACCTGACTTTACCTTAGGTCAAAAGGAAAAGGTGGGAGGGGGAATACAAAATAGAAAAATACAAATAAACAATGTAATGCGTGAGATTACAAAAGAAAATCGAAATAAATATACTAAACTAAAAATTGAAATGACAAAAATCTAAATAAATATAGTTCATGTCGTTAACATACAAAATAAATAGGATTGGGCCTAAAATAGACCCTTGCGGCACACCCATGCTAACCGGAAGCAGTTGGGACTCCACACTAGTCCCTTATATCATTTAAGTTAAGACTGAGAGACACGTATTGTTGTCGTTTACTCAAAAAAAGACATTATCCATTCGGACGCAACATTGAACTTTTCGATTTGATATTCACCCCCGATTGGGGGTTGATAGTAAGGAGTCGCAGATACATGTAAAAGTTGCCCCCCTGTAAATCGAAATTGACTTGTTTTCTTGTTAAATTCAATTCACGGTATTTTGAAAGTTATTCCGGATGGCTAGTTTTGAAATGAAAGCTCGGTATGTATTAGATTAGAATTACGTTTGCACATACATGCATAAGTTACAATTTTTTAAGTTGATTGATTGTACATACCTTTCCAGTTGATCCAAAACCATTCGGAGCCGAATCCAGGTACCGCGTAAACTCCCCAATGCAAGAATATCCCCACCTTAGCTTTATCGTACCAATCGGGTAACGGTCGAGTATCCAAACTATCCCAGTTTGGATCGTATTTTTCGGCATTCGATTGGATAATTTGAACGAAGCAAAGGTATAATATAATTGCGCCATACATTTCGAAGCTCAAACGAATTATCGAATAGCGCGACTGATAACTTCGCAAATCAAACTCCGCTCAGGGATTATGTTACAATCCAGAATTACGGTATTATCTGTTATATAGCATTACTCATTTATTACTAACCGCTAAACATAATATGCCATGTAAAGTTTTAGGTTAGGATATAATATGTTTGACAATTTAAACAATGTACTACATGTTCAGAAAACTGTTCACTTTATTTTGTTAGATAAATATATTTACTATGCTTGTTGTTATCTTAAATACCGCGATAACAATAATTGTAATCGGCTGAACTAAAAAATATTACATACATATCTATACAATGCCAATCAATAATAATAGCGGTTAAAGCGTTACAAACAGTGGCGTAATGAAAAATACTTTGCAATTTTATAAAAACGATTTTTGCAGAATCGCGGTAAGTATATTTTATTTTAGTATAGTACTAAAGATAAATATTCAAGTTAGGTATTTGTCGATAAACAAATTATTCCCGCTGAGCATGAGCTAGAGCTAAGTTCCCTCCTGTCCTGACGCGGGCGAAATCAATTTGCAACATATAGGGATTGATCAAAAAGTCTTACACTTCTTTAGTTTCTTCTTCTGAACAAGTTCCAGATGAGTTTACTTCGAAGGAGTCATCCTACGTTAGCACTTTTAAAAGGGTTAAATTTATTGTCCCGACAAAAAAAAATTGAAATATTCTCCATTTTAAAATTTGTAATTTTTACGAAAAAGTTGTTATATGTTACTAGACACATTCGTACGTTCATTCGTTTTAGATAATTCAGAACTGATCGGGAACTTTCACAAGCAAGCATAATCCGGTACCATCTTGTTTATTAACTAACTATACTCCCCACCTACAACTCGATATGGCGGTTTATTGAAATACAATAATACATATTATAACTAACAGGAAATACCAATAAACTTCAGTCTCACAAATTCTTTAATCTTCAAAAACACAAGGTACATTTCGTAAAATGGTAAATAAAACGCGGACTTTCTTTTTGTACGTTTATTTTCCAGAACCTTCTTCACCGATCCCCCTCACCTGTCTTCTCCCGTGTATGGCGGCACTGCCACTAACTTCCCCTCGTGTAAAGGCGGGAAATTTGAAATTTAAAAATGCAGCCTACTATAATTAATTCTAAATCATCAATCGAAAAAGTATGTCCTGTATTAACAAAATGATACGCCAAAGCGGATTTATCGGCATTGTGATTCTTAATATGATATAAATGCTCTTTAAATCTAATCTCCGCATTCCTCTTTGTTTAGCCTATATATACTTTATTACAAACACAGCATTTGATCTTATAAATCCCAGAACATTTTTTAAAATCAATAATTTCAATTTATTTCTTAAAGTATTAGAATTTTGAAAAACCGGACTAAGATTGTATTTTTTACACAAGTTTAATATTTGGTTAACCCATAATTTATTAAAGTTAAATCTGCAAAACTTTTTCTCCACTATTTTCTCTGGAGTAGGTATAGTTATATTTCTTAATAACCTCTTCTTTTCTAACTTATTTTTAATTTTATCTATCACACTTTTCTTGTAACCATTAATTTTTGCTATATGATATATATATTCTAATTCTTTTTTAAAATTATCTTCCGAAAGCGGTATGTTCAATAATCCAGTTATTAAGAAAAAGAATGTTGTGTATTTTTGTTTATAGCTTGTATAAGATAAGTTGTGTATATAATTGTTTGTGTGTGTGGCTTTTCTATGTATATCAAAGTGGAATGTATTATCTTTAATCATAAGTAATAAATCAAGAAATGGTAAACTGTGTTGATTCTCAATTTCAAACGTAAATTTTATTGACGGATACTGATTATTAATGAAATTAAGGAAAATATCTATATCAAAATCAAATGGTATTACAGCAAGAATAGCATCTACATATCTAATCCACAATTTAGGGAAAGAAGGAAATTTACTTATAATATCTTTTTCAAAATAATTTAGGAAGAGGTTTGCTAAAAAAGGAGAGAGTGGGTTACCCATTGCAGTTCCAAATGTTTGTTTATAAAACTTACTATTGAATCTAAAGATATTTTGTTCCATACACAGTTTCGTTAATTTAATATATTCAAGAATTTTATCAAAAGCATTTATTTATACATATTATAAAAGTGTTCAGCGTTATTTGTTATTAAAATTCTTGTATTGGAACTATAATCTCTTCTTTTAATAGATTGGTTAATTAAATAGCTTCATTCATTTAGTTCAGAGAAGGTACTCAATGCATGTGAAATATGTATCAAAATAACACTAATATTTTAATTTAAAAAATAATTGTAGCAAATTTTAACAAATCAAAGCGTTGAAATAAAATTAACGAAAATAATGAAAAAAACCTATTAAAACACACGAAATGCATATACATACAGTTCGTCCGAAAGTCTGAATACAACCAAATAAGGAAATTAATACTTTCCTAGAAAAACTATAACATTAATCGACATGTTAATTAATGTTTTAAGCAAGCTTTCTTTTAATAACAGTAGTGTTGTATTTTTTAAATGCATAGCATATTGCATCATTTTTGTATAGAAAAAACTCAATTAAAAAAAAACGTGAAAAAATTAGATCAAGTGTTGAAAATGTTGGCCTAATAATGAATAATTTGTTTAAAACATTTAAGTTTTGTTTGAAAATTCTTATGTAAATATTTTTGTGTCATTTAGAGAATCAATTCCCTTATAAAGGAAATGCTTATGGTTTCTGGCGATTTGCTTAATGTAGGTACAGAATTAGTTCATTAATTTTTTTTAATCTCCAATCTTAATTATAATTTAATCGATAAAGTGTCATAATTTAATTTGAGGATTTTGAAAAATGTCCAGTTTTATGCGAAAAAAAAGGAAATTTTATATAAAATAAATATTATGAAATAATAAGGAACTAGGATGGTACTAGGGGTATAAATAAAATGCAATATTTCAATGATTATTCTGCTTATAACAATACAAAAACAGAAAAAGAAAAAAGGAATATTTCTTTACAATATCAGTTATATTATCACCAAAATAATAACTAAATGTTCATTATATTATTATTACTACAGGTGTATATGTATATAGTGTAAATATATATTATTATTATTATTACATAATAACTTATCACAAAACGAAAGATCGATCAATTATTACACGATTTTTCTGTTTCCTATCCCGCCGGAAACAGCAAAAAAAAACAACGGAATATCGATGGCCGTGGTGATGCAGATTGGGGAAGGTAATAGTCGTACTTTACACCTAATTATTGCCGTAGAAAAGTTTTAGTCGTTCATGACACGGTGATCATCATTCTAAGGTATTATCCGAAGTGGGATCGTGGTTTTTCAATCTCTTCAAGGCGATCCTGATACTTCTGCGCAGCACGTCGGGGCTCTGCTTCTTTTCCTCGACAGCGGTATCAGTGTGTGAGTAGTACCAACAACCTATCGTTTTATCCCACTGAAAACACACATACACAAACTAAATAAATATCATAATATCGATGTCGAGACAACAATGTACCTTAATTTTACTAATACTAAAAAAAAGTCGCACGGAATAGGCTCCGAAGAGAAGCGTTCATTCGAGTCGGGAGTGTTTTTGGGGTAGGGGAATGTTGTCACCACTGCATAGGCATATTTTGGATTATCGACAGGCCTTCAAGAACACCTTTCTCGACGATTTTACTAATACTGAAATTCGCACGGAATAGGCTCTGAAGAGAAGCGTTCATTCGAGTCGGGAGTATGTTTTTGGGGTAGGGAATGTTGCCACCACGGAATAGGCATATTTTGGATTATCGACACGCCTTCAAGAACACCTTTCTCGACGATTTTACTAATACCGAAAGTCGCACGGAATAGGCTCTGAAGAGAAGCGTTCATTCGAGTCGGGAGTATGTTTTAGGGGTAGGGGAATGTTGTCACCACTGCATAGGCATATTTTGGATTATCGGCAGGCCTTCAAGAACATCTTTCTCGACGATTTTACTAATACTGAAAGTCGCACGGAATAGGCTCTGAAGAGAAGCGTTCATTCGAGTCGGGGTATGTTTTTGGGGTAGGGGCATGTTGCCACCACGGAATAGGCATATTTTGGATTATCGACACGCCTTCAAGAACACCTTTCTCGACGATTTTACTAATACCGAAAGTCGCACGGAATAGGCTCTGAAGAGAAGCGTTCATTCGAGTCAGGAGTATGTTTTTGGGGTAGGGGAATGTTGTCACCACTGCATAGGCTTATTTTGGATTATCGGCAGACCTTCAAGAACATCTTTCTCGACGATTTTACTAATACTGAAAGTCGCACGGAATATGTTCCGAAGAGAAGCGTTCATTCGAGTCGGGAGTATGTTTTTGGGGTAGGGGAATGTTGTCACCACTGCATAAGCATATTTTGGATTATCGGCAGACCTTCAAGAACACTTTTCTCGACGATTTTACTAATACCGAAAGTCGCAATACCGAAAGTCGCACGGAATAGGCTCCGAAGAGAAGCGTTCATTCGAGTCGGGAGTATGTTTTTGGGGTAGGGGAATGTTGCCACCACGGAATAGGCATACTACGGGTTATCAGGAGGCCTTCGAGGACACCTTTCTTGACTATTTTACTAACACTGGAAATTGCTCGGAAGAGAAGCGTCCTTTCGAATGGGAAGTATTTTTTTGCACTGATCTCTGCATTTTTATGGTTATGAACCTGATTTAGAAAATTTTATTTTATTGAACTACTTATTGATAATGTAAAATGGATTTAAGATTGTGATTGTTGCATAAACAAAAGTGTACAATCGCGTTTCTATCTATCTGAGTCTAAGCTTATGATGAAATACTTACAGAAGAGGTTAAGATCTCATTATTGTACGGATGCCAAGAAACATCTCTAACGCAAGCAGAGTGTTTCCGTAGTTCCTTCGCCACTTTTCCGGTTAAGGCATCATAAACTGTATTTGCAAAATATAAAATAATAAAATATATGATTTAATAATTAATTTATCCGATTACTTACTTATAAGTCTACCGACGCCACACCCGGTGTAGATATATCTTTGCCCCGTGGTCTCCACCGGTGAAAATCTACACCTGATTAACGTTTTAGTCACGACGTGACCGCGATATGTCATAACGGAAGTATCGCCTTCCAGTTTCTCCTTAGCGTATACTGCAATTGTAAAAACATCGACCGTTTTAAAACGTAAACGATGAGATGAATTTTTTATAATCTCGGCTTACATTTCGTCGGCACCCCTTGCCACCTATAATCCCACGTCTGTTCGTAAACGGCCCTCATAGTATTCTGAACGGCACCTTGACTAGAAAATACCCTAACGTCCCACAGCTTTATGCTTTGGTCTTTGCTGTTGGAGATGAGGTATCGACTGTCGCCACGCGGGCAAATATACGTGATTCCATCCCTGTGGCCGGCCAAGACGCCCACTGGTGTTGTGTTCGTTCTTCGCCCAACATCCGCCTGTCCCACACTTTGAGGAGGCCGTCGTCCCCACCGCTGTAAATAATGTGGGAGGAGTCGTCGCGAATGCGACGCTATTGATGTCGTAATCGTGCGCTTGTATCTAAATCGGGATGATAAGATGAAAAATTGCCGAATCGGATAAGGAAAATTGCAAATCGGAAATACCTGTAACGTCCTTTCATTCCGCTTGGTGTCGAATATGTACAGGAATCCGTCGTTGGCACCTCCTAGGATTTCTTTACCGTCCGAAGAGAATGCGACGGAAAATATACAAAACCTACGGCTAGTGTTGACAAGGCACAAAGGTATTTGTTTCTCGGGATCACCGTTGACTGAACACAAGTGTACTGGAAATGGAACAGAAATAAAAATAGGTAAATCAAATCCATAAACCGTTTCCTAAGACATAATTCCACAAGTCGTTAACGTAAGTTAAAAAAAAGTAAAGGTCTGACTGTCGAACCTTGCGGTATCCCCCTACTAACTGCGAACCAATCAGCATAGTACCGTCCGTAGAGTCAATACAAACGCATTGTATATAATTGATTATTTAATAAATTATAAAGTGTCTATCTATAATCTAACCCTTTTTGATATTTATGAAGCAGTTTTATGTTGTGAAAACTTTGATATCCAGTTTTTAATTTATGTTTATAACTATTGGAAGAAACGTGATTTTTATGTTCTTGTATCACACAGGCAGAAAATTCCAAAAGACAATAAAAAAGCACACAAAAATCGAATTAACTAGAAAAAAAAATGAACAATTTATAACGCTCACCGAAATAAAGTATAAAAAAATATTTGATGCTGTAAACTTACATAATAGATTTAAAAACGAAAAAAATCTAGAAAAATTACAAAAATTACAGGATATTTTCTTTTTCCAATTTGAAACTTTTAATACATATTCCAAAACTTTAAAAGCGACATTGTACATAAGATTTCTGGCAGAATAACATTTTCGTATAAATAGTCTGTTTCTCCCTGATCCACTTTAATTTTATAAATTGAACTTTTTTTTTGGCCAATTTTGGTAGCTATTTATTTCGGCTTATAAATGTATTCATATGTTTCAATTCGAATTATCTTTATTCATATTGTTATTTTTCTTTAGTTTTTAAAAATATATATTTTATTTAGCCCCCTATTTTTTTCGGTATTTATAATAGTCAGTTTGTCTACTGATTTCTACAAAATTTTCAAATACAGATACATGGAGAACTTAGAAAGCATTTCATGAATTGGCAAAAAGTGAGGTTGGAGAGCACGATATAAAAAAAACGTCAGTTTGAAAAAAAAAATATTTGGATAGTAACGATTTTCTAAACTTTTTTTTTTATTTAAAATGATAATTGGGTTTGAGTTTAATATAACACATTATTAAATTTCATAGTGTTTGAAAATCCCTATGTAATTTATTTTTAGATCCTCCATTTTTCTTATTTTTTTTTTTGCATTTAACTTATTTCCTCCTTATTTTTTTTTAACCAGTAGTTCTATTTTCAAAATATTTGGTTTTCCTCTTTGGGTATTGCTAATGTTAACTTGTTAGGTTTTGTAAGAATTCGAAATTCCATCCTGTATAATGCGAGAATTTAAATTCATTTTATTAATACGTAGTTGATAGGTACCGTCTTGTGGCATTTGCTGATAGCGTCTGCCTCACAGGAAACAAAAATCTATTTTGGTTTAAGGACTCGTATAATTAAGATAATATGGTATTACTTTGTATTTTATCTACTACTTTGTCTATTGTATGTTACAAAACGCCGATCAGCAATTCCCACGGTCCTCTCAAGTAGGGCGTCTGAAAGTCAGAAAAATAACGCCTTCGATCATACTTGCGCCCTCTTGTAAAGAGAAGCGAAACTAGTTATCGGTGCGAATTGACGTCACAATCAAAGTTTATAAAAACCCTTAACATTGCGGTTTTACATAAATTAGTTCCGCGATCCTTCAATCTAGCTTCAGGAATAAGCACCGCGCCCCTTCGTCGAGTGTTTGTAATTCTTTAGAATTAAAACTTCTCATCTTAAAAATTTTGCAATTAAAAATTAGCCTAAAAAAAATTCGAGAACAGGAAGCAAAAGCTTTCTAGAGAGGTGATTAGTGGTTTTGGGTACTAAAACCGCTTAAATACCCCCTTTTATTTTGCCTAAATTTTTGTGAGTGTTGTGTAAGTTTTATGCCCTAAAATTTGGATTACGAGAAGAATTATTTTTCCCACATCGGCCGGTAAGATGTTCAAAATTCCTGCTTAAAACTAACCAAAGCAAATACGTGAAAACCGTAACTCGTTCGCTCTCTCTCTCCCTTAATAAATAGTTTGGAAGTAAGAATTACTAGAATGTAAGTTAATCAACATTGTTAAGAAAAGCCTAAAAAAATCATCTAAATAGTTGTGTTTTGTTTTGTCATTTGCTTGATACTTTATTAAATTCGTAGATTGTTAGCTTAACTTAATTGTCACAAAAATTCGTTAAAACAAAATTGTGTTTTGTTCATTTTTGTTCACTTGTTAATTTACTCAATTGCGTAGTTTGTGAGTTTTTATTCAATGTCTTACATTACTCAAAATATAATTGTTAAAAATATAAGTCGTTCTATTATTTCGCTATTTAAAAGAAGTTCATTTTGAACCCTTAAAAAGGGGTTGGAGAGGAAGTTATCATCGGTACGAGAAAGCCGACGAGAAGGGTAAGTCGACAATCATTAGGCTAACTAACGGTCCTGCTTCGACTGACGGTGGAGAACACAGTTGGGAAACATCTTTGGCTAAAATTACTAAAACCATTCGCTACCGAACAAAAAGTTTGTTTCCCAGCAGTGGTTCGCCGGTCAAAAGAGCAGGAGGGGTTGTCTGCGAGACGAATTTTGGCTTGTCTTATTTGCATTTGGGCTGGCCAACTCCAAAAGTTTCCAGACAAGAAAACCCGTTCCGTTACAGTTTGCATAATGCACATCTTTAGTTTGGTAACGCTTCGAAGTTTTTTATTTTTTTTTTTATTTCTTACAACACAAGAAATAATTAAAAATAATAAAATTTTGAAAAAGAAATTACATAAGAATTTCGAAACGTTACCAAATTCAATAATGTGTTATTAAAATATTTTAAAACAAAGAAAAAAATAGTTAAAAAAATATCTAAATATTATCCCTACATGTTAAAGAAACAGCAGTGCGTTTGAATTTCTCCTAACGAAATTAATGATGACCTCAATTTGACGTAAATAGCTACTACCTGCCCAATCACAAGTTGCCGGATGCGTCAAATTGACGTCAGCAGATATAATTAAAATTTGCAATAAAACATTTTTTTTTAAAATAAATTAAAATTACATATTTCAATCCTTTTCGCTTTTAGTAGCACTTTAATCTAATACAAAACAAAATGAGAATTATATTATAGAAAAAAAAAGAAATTTCAATACTTACATGCAGTCGACCAGGTCGAATAAACAAAATGTTCCTGATCCGGACTGAAAGCAACATCTATAATGCTCCAACCAACATCTCGAGCGTGTATACTCCTAAAGAGTTTGTAAACACCCTTACCAGGTTTGTATATCCGAATTTGTTGATCTGGAAATTTAAATTACATGAGACGGTTCTGCCGTGGCAAGTGGAGGAATGTACTACACCTTGCGAAGCTGTCATAAAGTAGTTTCCTTCTCTAGAAAATGTCCCACAGAACACCTTGCCGTCGTGCCTATCGAGTCGTTCCATGTGATTCGGCAAGAAGAAATTTGATATTTTTGTCTTGTTCGGCCTGGAGAATCGATCGTATGAACACATGCTCCTCTAAATAATCCCCAAACATCAAACACATTTTTATATAGTATAATGAGGTTTTACTTCTCTGTTTAGCAGCATAGTTGTGATGTTATTGCCTGCTGGTTTTTTGGTGGAAGGTACTAATCCACTGGCCAATGATGTGTCGAAGTAAAAATCACTTTCCTGGTATTCAGGTAAAAATGATTAATTTGCAATAATATGGATGATTTATTCGATGAAATAATAATGAAAGATAAAATACACACAATGGAGTATACATAAGAGTTAGTAGCAACGTCCCAAAATCATTAAAGCACATTAATAGGCAGTCCGCAAGGGAGTATCCTAAGTCCTTTGTTATTCTTTATATCTATTTATGATTTAAATATTACCAACAATAAACGATTAATGATGACTTATACAAATGATATCATACTACATATTAAAGACAACAAATTTATAAACATTATTTCCTGTTCTTAACTAGTGCTGAAGATGAAGAGGTAGAAGCTTATATTTAATTAGCACAAGTGAGATCTTATTAAACTAATCATTAACAAAAGTTTCTACACAATTCCATTCAACAAACTTAAGGGGGTGTTTATTACTTATTATAAAACCAACATCATGTGATAAAGAACCAAGCACTTCAAATAACATTATAAAAATCTATATAACCTCTAATTTATTTTCTTTTAACTAGATTTTCATACCTAGTCATCATATTACATATGAATAAACTCTTCGATCATTGAAATTATTATTATTATTATTGTTAATACTTACATTTAGTTGCGATACGCATGGTGTATACTTAAATTTCGGTACCCGACACCCAGTGTAGGTATCATCGTAATCACCCGTATAAGCAGACAGGTGGCCACTGCATATAAAATAACATCGATGAATTTAATATAAAATCCAAGGGAAATGTCGCAGCATACTTTCTATACCTATTTATCAATCTCTGTATGATTTCGGCATAATGTAAATCAGTGCTGTCGCTGTCATCTGAGGATCTCGAGTCGTCATCACTCATTCTTCTGGAGCTGTGTGAGCCCATAGAAAATTAATATACTTTTGGTTTTCTCTTATGTTTTAAATTAAACGCTCTTTACACTGCATACAGGTATAGGATATTATTTTGCTTATATAATAAAACCGAGTGTAAAGAGTATAAAAAAAAAGAAAACGAAAATGAACAAAAATTAATTAAGGCTACCGAGGAAATTTGTTTTCGACCATAAAGAATAACGTTATCTCTTTATGCACAGACGTAAAACGGATTTATCTTATATGAACTTGAATAAATATGTAATTATTATTACTACAAGTCATTTTGACAAGATTACAGCGCAAAATATACATACACAATTAACATGAGTCGGTTCGAAGTAAAAAATGCACCGATATTTAATAATTTAATGACCGAACTGGAATAAAATTGAACTTAGATTTGCCATCTGTTTAACTGCATAACTTGCTGTCAGGAAGAATATATTTTTAAACACTAAAAAACTCTTAAGAAAACGTAGTTAAAGTCAAACTGCTATGTGAACAAGGTGTTATATTTTAGGACCAAAATAGGAATTTTTGTGTCGCTATGTTAATTCCAATGGGGAGGAGCCAATTTTGACAGTTTTGACGTGTTATGTTGACGTGTTGTCTATTTACATTGATCGGTTTAGAAATTCTTTAAATTGTTAATTTTGTCGACAATAATAGCGTTAATTTAACCTATAAAATACCATAAAGATGCCCCCGTCCCAGAAAATCAACTTGAAGGATAAAATAGACGATGGAGAAATTGATTTAAGCATGTGCGATCTCCAAGATGTTCCAGTGAAAGATATCGTAAGTATAATCTTGAAATTACACATTTAAATTCGTCTTAACAGATAAATTTCGTTCAAGGCAAACACCAAAAACGTTTACAGCTTGGATTTATCGAACAATCACCTCATTACCTTACCAGTAAGAAGACTTTTCAATTTAAAATGTAATGCTAGTTTGATATTCGCAATATCTTTAAATTTTAGAAAAACTTCGCCACTCTAAAATTCCTGACGAAACTGGATCTGAGTAAAAACTCCTTAAAGGAGTTGCCGGAGAATTTTGGCGATCTACTTAAACTGAAGCATCTGGATTTGTACAAGAATGAATTGCAGCACTTGCCTCTTAGTTTTAGCAAATTGAAAGCGCTTAAATGGCTGGATTTGAAAGATAATCCGCTGGTTCCCATTATAAGGGAGAGGGCGGGGCCTTGCCTTGACAGTAAACAGTGCCTAATGTGTGCTAAAAACATCGTTCAATTTTATACGGAATTTCAGCAAAAAGTTGAAGTTGAACGGGAAATGAGAGAGAAGCAGAGACAAAAGGACTTACAAGCCAATGAATTAGCCTTGCAGAAACAAAAGCAGCAAGAAAAGAAGAATAAGAAGAAAGAGAAGAAAGCAAAAAATGACTGAAAATGTTGTTAGAAATAATAATCTAATCGGTGAACCGATTATACAAGCAAAGTCTTATAATTATGCGGATAATACAAGGAAACGAGAAAAGAAAACTAGTTTCTGTGGTGCTATCTTCAATTTTATTCAAGCAGCTTGTGATGCACGCAATGTTTTTCCTTTTAATGCTATTCGTTTTAACATCATTGAAATTAGAATTAACACGAGAACTTGAGACAAAAATCGTGGTTAAGTGGAATCAATTTGTTGAAAATGTGCCGCCACCTTATCACTGTTATTTAAACGATTTCGTCGGTTACTTACAAATCGTCCACACGAAAACCGGTGATAGTATATACATTGTTGTGTATTATGTAAGAGAATTTGCGAAGAAAATAAACGTTGACAATATTAATTATATTTACAATAGGGTTGTAAATTTTTGCTATGATTTGTTTAAAGCTGTAAAGTAGTAATGGAATTTTAATGGAGCTATTTTTATATTAAATTTGTTAATAATATTGTTAAATGTTGTTTTATTTATGCAATCATGCACAAAAAAATAAAATGTATTTCATTATGTGATTGGTTTCAGCGCTTTAGAAATAATAGGCTTTTAGTACTTGCATATCCTATGAGTTTTTCATTTTAATCCAAAATTACCTTAAAAATAGGCAACCTAAATAACGTCAATAAGCTGATTGACATTAGTAACGTGTTACTTAAACAATGAAATCTCAGTAAGTGATTACTAGATACCAGTTACTAAGAAGTAACATTTTCCAGTAATAAGTAATTCTTCAGTAAATTGCAAACTCTTGCAGACATTTTTTCCCCGAATTATACTTATTGAAACGGCTTATTTTAATTGAGTTTTTCGCACCATATATTCTAATAACAGACTGCACATATTGACTGTAAAACAGTGATGCAAAACGTATTGCTGTTGGTAACAAGTTATCACTGTGACTGTCACATTCATGTAACATGTTATTCAATCAGTAGCGTATCCGAAAAGTTGAGTGTACTAATAGGGGTTATTTAAATACCATAATCTAAATCAGAGGCGTACACTTGGTTAGGAAAAGGACGGCAATAAGTTTTCAATAATAACATTTCTTAAAAGTAAAATTGATCTAGGATAAAAATGGAGGTCGCCGTAATAAAATGAATTACAAAAAAAATCTAGGTTTTATTTCTTGAACGGATGTGTTTTTGTCATTTAAATTGGTATTGATTATAGCTATAATTTGCTTTTTACTTATTTGCGTCATTTTTTAAAGTAAAGGTTACTTAAGGCCGTTCGATTTTGTCAATATATTATGAAACTTTACCTGCTTCAAATGTAATTTGTCTGTATATTATTACATTTCTATCTAAGATAGCCTAGGAGAAAAGTATTAAACTTGTCTTCGAGATTTCAAATTTTTTTTTCAAAAAAAAAAAGTTACTTGCACAATATTCTAAGCAACAAATTATTTCCTTTATTATCTGTTATTCTCTGGTAAATCTTTGGCAGCACTTTAATGTATTTTCAGGTAAAATAAGAGATACAGAACATTTCCATATCTTAATTAGGGGTATAGCCAAATTTAAATTTCCCGCCACTATTTTTAGTGAATTCAACGTAAAGGCATTAAAATAACTGTGAATGCAGTACAAAAGCGGTAGGTAATTTTATGTTACAACGTTGAAGTTACTAAGAATAATTGCGGGCAATTTCAATTTGGCCATGTGGGACTGGATGTTCTTAAAATACAACTGAATTTAAACGATTTTGAATGTATAAAACTTGTTTTTTTTTTCAAGTAGAGCACCTATCTCAAACAAAATTTTTCTTATTATAATTTTACCCCCTGGAATACGACACTAATCCCTTACACCAGTTAAAATATGTATTATAGGAAACTATACAGAGTATTCCACGTAACTGATTCATTAAAAGTTTATGATGTTCTATTATTTACTTATGTTTGAGATTTTGGCACCAGTATCTGTTCGATTGGAACTATAAATGCAAAAAACTTAACCAAAGAATATCCTTCCGGTTGACCGGAAATGGATGTCAACTTCTGTTATGTTTAAATAGAATGATGCTAAATTTTTATTCAATTTTTTGGATTCTACAAACTATAAATACACGTCAAGTTTTCATTAGCTATTCCTATAGCACATGTTGCCGTTTTTGAGTTATTTAAGTTTTTCTTTGCTTTTTTTAGTCATAATCATTGCATCATTGAGAATTAATATTCTCGGTTAATACTGCAAATAGAGACTCCAATTTGCTATGTTATGAATGTAGGTATTACTCTAAGAAACGGTAAGCACACCTACATTCTAACATACAGCGGTGTTCAAAACTGAGGAACAAGTGACATATTTCAATGCAGAAACCTCATTTTTTTTTTTAAATAGAAATTCTGTATTTAATTCCAGGATTAGGAGTAAATACATCCCCTATCACTTTTAGAGCATCCTATAACTATCTTTATAGATTTTGAGATATGAGCGACTTTTTGTTAACAGGCTAAGTAGTCCGATCTTTAAATGTTTGTAGCTGCTCTGAAATGGATTCAACGTCAAATTCATGTATGATTTTTGAAATAACCATACAAGAATTCTGTTCGAATAGTCATTTATATTAATATTGCGTTGTACGAAAGTGTAATTACATGATATACATAAACACTTTTTGTTAGTCCAATGAATTTGACATTAAACCCATTTAGAGCCAGTTACAAACACGCAAAAACAGGGATACTTATCTGTTTAAAAAAAAAGTCGTTCATATCTCAAAATCTATTAAAGATAGGTATAGGGAATGCTGATAAAAGTGTAGGGGATGATATTTACTTCTAATTCCAAATAAAATACAGGGTGTTCTATTAAAAAAAAGAATACTTTTAACAAAAAGTCGCTCATATCTCAAAATCTATTAAAGATAAGTATAGGGAATGCTTATATAAAGCGATAGCGATGATATTTACTTCCTAATCCGAATTAAAATACAGGTATTTAAAAAAAAATAGTTTTTCTGCATTGAAAATGTAACTTGGTTCCTCAGTTTGAACATCCTGTTTGTTAGAATGTAAAGTATGCTTACCGTTTCTTAGAGTAATATCTACATTCATAACATAGCAAACTTGGAGTCTCTATTTGCAGTATAACCGAGATATTAATTTCTCAATGATGCAATGATTATGACTAAAAAAAAAAAAAAGGAAAACTTAAATAACTCAAAAACGGCAACATGTAGCTATAGGAATAGCTAATGAAAACTGACGTATTTATAGTTGTAAAATCCAAAAATGAATAAAAAATTAGATCATTCTATTTAAAATAACAAAGTTGACATCTATTTCGGTCAAACCGGAAGTGATATTTTGGTTAAGGTATTTTACATTTATTTGCCAATCGAAAGATCCTGGTGCCAAAATCTCAAATATAAGTAAATAATAGAACATCATACTTTTAATGAATCAGTTAGGTGGAATACCTGTATATTTTTTTTTGTGGGAAACTGTCATCTGTCATTATTCTGCAGAATACTGTAATTTTTTGATGAAATAGAAACAAATTAAAAAGATGGTAGCTATTACGACTGGTACATGTTACGAAAGATGATGGCGTTGTATTGAACAAGTTATTAATAGAGTTGGGCAACTGTCCGGCGGAGCAGATACGTATTGTGACGCGGGCCTCAAATAATGTAATATAAATAAAGCAGATCAATCGTATTATTGTAATTTAGTATGTATTTATAAAACATAAGTCATATTAACAGAGTTGTGCAAATTTTGCTTGGGGACAAAATCGGACAAAGCGAGCGAACAAACGGGCCACCTTGCGATGCATCCGCATTTTATATCACTACATATTTAAATCAATAAACATGTTATCATTTATAATGAAAAAGGCACTGTTGTTCACTGATTGCACTACTTACGGTTCATCTCCTTCATTGGACTACATGAGTTGGAGCGCACGTTCTGAGTACGTACCTGCCGCGCCGGAAAATTTGCCCAACTCTAGTTATTAACGATATATTATCGATTTTCACCAAAAATTCTTTTTTACAATTCTTACCATTTCATATCCGATATCCAATCGATGTTTTTATCGAAAGGTAAAGATCGAATTGCAGTACGGTTAGGTGTAAATGTAAATAGATACCGCAGCAATCGTATCAAGTGTATTATTTTGAATGCTGTATATTTGACACAATTTAAACGACCTAAATCTCTCAAAACGTTATTTCATGTATTATATACCATATATACATATATCATCTTTTCACCTTGTTAAAAGTATTAAGTTTGAATATATAAGGATTAATTACCAACAGTATTATGTTAAGGCAAAATAAAATTTAATAAAAAGAATGACAGTTGATTGTAATTAAATAATATTATTAAGGCTTTAGTTTAATTAAATAAATAACACACGCAAATCATAAATACTTATAAGTTAATGCATAAAGACGTAGTAAAAAAAAAACCTCTCCTCAAATCGCCCAAACCAAACATTATAAACGGTGAAAAAAAGCGGATTATTTCATGGCCTGGAGACACATAATAAAACAGTAATTTAACCATACGAATAACCAAGTAATTTCAAGTAAATACCTTACATAAAAAAAATAATATACAATACCTATTTTAATAATGAATGCGCACCTGCACTTATTTTATTTGCACGATCTTTTTAGATAATTCTACGCTAATTCCTATAGGATATTACCGTTTACCAACGCCCAAGAGTTACTTTGCATAAAAGTGATTGTTACAGCTCGTTGAGACTATAATTTTTCTCGCACAGTTATAAATAATATGTAATTATTTATGTATAAATTTTAATGCTCATACATAAGCATGCATTAATTTTTCTTTCGTATTGACGACTGAATGTCCGTAAAACATGTTGTTATACAATACACGTGCGTACATTAATGGAATTATATTTATATATGCAAAATATCACTGAAACTACGAGTAATACTACATCCTACTTTATTATTTATGCAAGCAATTCGTGTAAAAGAGGAAACATTTATGATGATTCCTCCTTGTGTTACGAAATGTAATCAAATAATATTTATACTAAATTTTTATGTTAGCTAATAGATATGTATGTTTTGATTTAATTCGCTATATTAGGTTATGTCCAGTTATGTTACTTGTCTAAGTGCGTGTGATTGTATGTGAGTTTTTTTTTTGTGGTGATCATTGAAGCTGATGTTTTGGTAAGTTTTTATATATGTATAGAATAGCGTAATAAACGAGATTATAATTTGCTGAGACCAAAATGCTTATTTTTTTAAGTGAAAAAAAGTAGTAAACAAATGTTCAAAAAGCATTATTTTTAGGTTATATGCGATATGTTTTTGACGCTTTGTCAAGTTACCAATAATTTAAACAAAATAAGCGTTTAAACTAAGGTACTTTCTCTTTAACATTGATCAGTGAAGAAAACTGGTTTTGTTCAAAGGAATCATGTTCTATTTGTAAAGTTTAATGTTGTGATTTACCATTATGCATGCGTTTTTAGCAGTTTTGAACATATTAAACCTAAAATGTTCCACAAGGGAACCAAAACAAAACCGATTTTGTTCACTGATCAATGTTAAAAAGAAAGTACCTTTAAACGAACAAGATGTATTTTTATTTATACAAGTTTTATTTTTACATGAATTTATTTATATGTTTTATTTATACTTACTTGTTTACATATATTATGAATGTTCTGTGTTTGTCTTCCTCAGTTTTTATTGTTTATTTATTTATTTGTAAGTATCGTTCATACGTGTATATTTTAATATTGTTGACTATTGTATATTAGTATACATGTAAACGATAAAATTTTGACTAACAATGAAAGTCACCTCCGATTTTGATAAAATTTTGCAGGAATCGAGAGCAGTGAAAAATAATCGACCGTATTTTTTTTTAAGCTGCTGATATTCACTTGTAGCGGAGAATCAGACCGTTAAAGTTACACCTGTCAAACACATGTTTAACGTTATCTTTGGAACTAGAAGAGATATCGATCTGAACTAAAAAGGAAACATGTTTTTCTTGACAATTCGGACATTTTGGTTTAATAAGGAGATCAGTGGTGCATGATGTTAGGGGGTTTATAGTATGATAATGGTATGTGCAAGAAAAGATTTCCTGTTCTAGCATCCAAAATAAGACCACAACTGTAAACAACATTAACAATAATAGTGGCAACAGCTGTGTTACATAAATATAGGTAGTTATGTATTTATTTCTGTAAATAAACAACAGTTTTTAATGCCTTATTTAATTGGTTTTAATATAACAATATTTTTGTAAACCAAAATATAAGCAATAACACAACATATTAAGCTAAATTCAGATCTTATAAATAACTAAAACAAAATTACTATTCTATTCTACTACTACTATTCTACTATTCTAATGTAAACACAAAAAAATAACTCCATTATTATGAATTTTGTGTAATATTTTCAAATATTTGTCTTGTAATTGGTTAACGCTTACTTTGTGTATGATCATTCAAGCATCTGATAGATATCTACATACCTTTCAATAAAGTTGCTGGAGAAATTTATCTTCCATATAACCGTTATCTAGCAGGTAATTGCACATGATAAACGGTTTAGATTATTTATCTTTCTGTTATTATTTTATCTGTAAGTTAATTTATTTATCCTTGCATTGATAAACCCATCCTTAATGTCAAAATGCGCATATATCTTTCGAAAACCGTTCGATGTAGCAAAAAATATTCTTAGCAAAAATTAATCCTAATACATTCGACAAAGAACTACACAGAGATTCAAAATGATTGTCAATTCCGCTCCTATAGATAATGTAACAGGGTGTAGGTATATGTCGCGTGTTTTGTAATGAAGGTTTGAACTAAGTCAAGTGTTGGAACATAAGAAAGTAAACGGATTGTCATAAATAGGAAACGTAACCTATATTTGAACTCGCATTATATAAAACGACTATGGATTGGTGTTTCTGCTTGTAAAAATGAAATGTGATTAATTAACTTTACTAAATTATGATTTTACAATTCAGTACTAACTGGTGTTTAACTAATTTATTTATTACTTTAAATTATAACATACAATTAGTATAATTATTAAGTGACAAAACTGTATCTCTGCAGTTCTTCTATGGTATGCATGCGGGTTCCTATATCCTATTTTTAGATAGCCGAACATGAAGTATCTAATGGGGTTAGATCAGGCGATCTTGTGGCCATCTTTGTGCTCTAACGAACCTGTCAGCAAGAAGCTGTTGAAGATATTGGCGGGTTTGTCGAACAGTATGTGCTGGAGCATTATCGTGCTGAAAATAACTGCTCAAGCTCATTTCTTGTAACTCTGCAATAAACATTCCAATCTGGTGGTAACGTTGGGCTGTTACAGTTTAAACCGAAGAAAATGGCCATATTATTCGTTGCCTGGACATAGCTAACCAAACTAAACTTTTATGGGATGCAATTGCGTTTCTCGAATTCGTGTGGATTTTCTGCGACACATACAATAGTTTTTTGTAAATTGATATAGTCTGTTAGATAAAACCAGGCTCATCCGAGAAAAATGATTTGTTTAGCGAGTCATCCTCCCTTAAATTGTTATTAAACCAATGACAATATTCCAATCGCCTATCGTGTTCTAATGGTAATAATTCCTGTACGTAAAAATTTATAGGGATGAAAACGTAACTTTCTTTGACAGCTCATTGCGCTGAAGTGTATGATAAGCCTATAAAATTACAAAATGTAATAAACTATTTCACTAATGTTAATATTGATTTTTACCTGTTTGTGGAGCTAATTACCACAGATACATTCCCTTATTTTCTTACAGTATTCAGAAATACTATTGTTTGTGATATTAGATGTAAATATAAACGATTGAAAAAAATTATAAGATAAATAATCGAAAGATACTACAATACGCACGCCAATGTCGCTAAATGTCAAGAAAATTCATTTAATGTATGAAATTTGTATGTAGCAACTTCCGCTCATTAACTTGGTAATAAGTATAGATAATTTTTTCCGGAAAACAGTTTTTCTTACGACAAGTCATTTTGAAAGTCGACAGTAGTAAATATTTCTGTTCTCCTGACTTTCATTCCGAAAAGAAAAGAATGCATCCCATTGGTGAAATGTGACATTTAATTTACTACGCTAATAATAGTCTCTACATTAAAGTTTAAAGCTACTTCACCTAAATTTTAGGAATGAATAAAACAATATGTAATAGAAAGTTAAAGACCCTAAAATGTTATTGTATAATTTAACACCTAGATGTTTTACAACACCCAATAGGGGTGAGTCATTACTATATATAAGGGAGTGCGTAAAATTTTGGTTTTCTCTATTGGATTAGTTCATTCGAAGAATAAGTTGTGTATTAGATCTAAGAAGTATAGTTATTCATGTCCACGCTGATAGCATTTTAGGATTAGCAAATTTTCCTTCAGTTTTACAACGATTATAAACCAAATGACTAATGGCATCATAAAAAATACTATTCTATAAACATGATATACGCTTTACAACCTTTAAGCACACTGTACTGCGTTTACGGAACATTATTAAATCATTGTTTTTTTTTTCAAAAGCTGTTTTTTTTTGCTTCTTATTAAACTACTTTTTATTATTATATAAGCATGTTTGTACAACTAAATAAAACGATTTCAATTTTATTGTTACGGAAAATTGCTGTTATTAGTGACAAACATTACAATTATTATGTTTTTATATAAATTTTTACAGGCTAACGTTTATAAATACAAAAGATGTGCACGATTTGAATTACAATAAATATGCTAAAATTAGTGAACTAAAATATTATATACGTTACAGATAGATTATGTTGTTATTTTAATTGCCGTAATGATATAATTAAGTAGTTGTTTGTGTTAGTATACGTAGTTATACCACTGCAGTAATTTTATTAATTCGTATTAAGTACTCCCTTCCACCTGAATCGTTTTTGTTTTTTTTACAGTTATAATTTGCTGAGTTTTGCATATAGACTCGTTAAGAGTCATAAGTGTTTTGTGATCTGGTAAAATTAAAGGCATGTTTGGAAAGAGTATAGAGCATACAATCACACTGATTCAGATGTATTATTAATACGGGATTCTCCATAAATTAGAATCATGAATCATATTTAATTTATCTTTTGTTTGTGTGTAAAACCATAATTTCAGGACAAATTTCAAGGCAGACTAAATAAGTATTTGAATGAAACTAATTTCTGTGGCAACCATATACTTAATGTAGTAATCGATTAAATGTCGCACATGTTCCTTGGTGTCGTCGCTAACGTCATATCTCCTAAATTGTCAAAGCAAGGATATAACAAAGACATGCAAGTTTTTTTACCTGCACATCGATACCAGATAGGTAGCACATGATTATATTGTTGAAATAAATAATAAAATTTGCTTTAATTTTAATATTCTGTAAATAATAAAAAAAAAACTTGCAAATTCTAGCAATCAAAACAGTTTTGTTCGTAGTGCCATCTTTATTTTCTTGTAATAAAACACAACCCAGATAGCAAACTGTTGGAGTCAATTACATTTCTTTGGCAACTGCTCTTTACAAAATTCAAATTTCTTTATCCGTTGCCGAAATATTTGACCCGGGAGTTACTTAAAACTACTTCGAATACAGATAGTTTCAGAACTTGCGTGAAATTATTTTTTATGCTAATTTCACACAAGACAAGTAGTTTCAGATACCTTTTTTACATACAACAATAAAAATTTTGGTGATAAAATCCCACCTAGAAAATTGTTTAAA
Source organism: Protaetia brevitarsis (assembly GCA_004143645.1). Taxonomy (NCBI): domain Eukaryota; kingdom Metazoa; phylum Arthropoda; class Insecta; order Coleoptera; family Scarabaeidae; genus Protaetia; species Protaetia brevitarsis. The sequence goes on from RXPK01000269.1 coordinate 356,068, forward strand.
AATGTTTTATCATCCGAAAATGTTTCATTATACCAGAAGTAGATAACAACTTCCTTATCTTAAATGGAATGGTATTATTATTCTTACCTTAATAAATTATACATATTATTTAAAAAATATAAACGTCTCAACTGCGTTTTATTCATAAAAGTTTTGACATTAAAAGTTTACAAAATAAAGGCATAATTCTCAACGTACAATATTACAAGCACTGCATCTGCATTTATGAATATCATTTGGATCTTTCTCTAATCACCCAACATTTTCTTTTAAATATTATATATAATAGTAATATTAAATATTAATAGCTGTATTGCTTTGCTTGGGTCCGCATTTTCGTTGCTGTTATCACTGCTAACACGACACACATTTACTATTTTGTTTTAATTGATTTTAATCACAGACACAGATAACTCGAAGAGAATTGAAAATATTTGAACTTCACCTAATACCTTACTCAAACTACCAATGTATCATACCAACTACAGGTTACGTTCAGTGTTGCCAATTGACAGAAGACATATTTCACTATTATTCCACCAGAAAATCACTAGAATTGGGAAAGAAACTACTTTATAAAGTATTTTAACAAAGCAAAAAAAATATTTTGTATGTTTATGTAATTAATTTTTTTTTACTGTAAATCCCCTTTTCTTTAATTTTTTATTATAATTTTATGTTACTTTTAAAAACCTATTAGGTACACAAAGTACATTTTATTTTGTTTATTATATAAGATTTTAATACAATACTTATTAGGTTGTCGTCAAATATTAATAATTTACAACAATATACAACTAAATATACAATTGTAATCGTGCTTTATAAAATCATAATATATATCGTTATTTTTTTATGTTGTACTTTTATTTATTTATTTACATATATATGATATATGTTATCAAAGTATTGGGAAACAAACTAGCGTCACTCACGCTTTTATAAGTAGAATTTTAGGGAGTTTTTGATGACCTTCTACCATTTTGTTTTGTATATAGTGCGTTTTAAAAATATATGTGTACGTTAGAATTAAAATTATTCCTATATAAACGAAAATGCACTCTAACATTCGAGAAGAAGACTAAAAGTTAAATTTCAAAAGACTTATCTAGGATTCCATATCATAGAATAGAAATAGTAGACTTACATAATATACATTATACGGTACAAAAAAAATGGCGACTGAAATTTATCTTGCCGAGAATGACGCTATTTGGTTTTTATATATGTTGATGTAATTTAGTCTGAAAAGCCACCAAACTTTTCACTAGCCACTAGAATACGATTTGTGTACATCAGACGTGCTTTTAATACACCAGATTTAGTGGAAAATTCACCAAGTTGGCAACACTGGTTACGTTGATCAATGTCACCAGATATCACCAATTGTGGAGTACAATCTTATGTGGTAGAATATTCGCCAAATCGGATGGATGTTAAGCTGCGCGAAAGTGTTACGTCATAAACTACTATCCAATCAAAAAAATATAGCACAGGAAGGGCTAATTCAAAAGTTAGGAGTTATAAGTACTGTGTGATTTTTAATAAAAATATTTCCATCTGTTTTTAAATATTCGATGGCGATCGTTTGGCATTTGAACATGCTACAATGTGCAATTTACACAGATTTTCCATCATATGTTCATTATCACACGCCTTTTATCAAACTGTGAATCAGCCTTACCTTGTAACAAAACGTCAAACATCCAATTGCAAGCTCGTTTCAGTTTTCGGTGTAGTCTAGATTCATTTTTCTTTTTGTTTTTAAAATTGCTTAATCTAGATAGAAAATATCAGGTTATAATACCAGATAAGAAGGATTGGGAGACAGGTACTCCGGTAAGAGCGGACTCAAACTGGTATACAGACGGCTCTAAAACGGACTACCGAGCCAGGTAAAAGCGTCGCTATCTTCTCTGATAGTCAGTCCACACTTAATGCGATTAGCTCCACTAAGCTGTTTTGGGACCGTGTAAGCGCCCTAAATGAGGTGGGCACCCAAAGGAAATTAACCTTGGCCTGGATCCCTAGGCACTCGGGCGTGAGAGGAAATGAGGCGGCGGACGAGCTGGCCACTCAAGGTTTGTCAAAATCATTCGTTAGAATTGGCCCTTCTTTCAGCACTGCCAAATCGCAAATTAATCCACCAATTAATGGATATATAATCAGTCCAGAGAGTGGTGGCACAATCGCCTGGACAGAGACAGGCAAAAGAGTTCCTAAAGAACGGAGGCCTGAATTTGCTAGAGATCTAAGGAAATATTTGGAGATTCAGGAAGATCTGTATAACCAAATGATAGTAGATCTGCTGATTGGTCAGTGTAGACTAAATAGGCATGTGTACAACATAGGCCTGGCAGATGATGCAACCTGTAGATACTGCCAAGAGGAGGAAGAAACACCAGTTCATGTGCTGTGCCAATGTGAAGGCCTGGCGAGGACAAGGTTTCTAGTAATGGGGGAGGAGAACCCCACAGCTAGTAGCTACATAAAGAAGCCGCTCTCAAAGATGATAGGCCTAATTAAGAGGGCAAAATTAGAGAGCGTCCTCTAGGAGAAAATGGGATCATAATAGATCTGAAAAGGTCGCGGTGAAACAGGTCCATAGGCCACCCCAATCCTAATCTAACCTAATCTAAGGCATCAGATTTGCTAATTATTTTGGCATCACTCATATGAACTTAATATATAACATGTAAAATACATTATACATTAGAATTCAACAAATATTTACCCCAAAACACCACAAAATGTTGTTAAATATCTTTCAAAAAAGCTATGATGATATAAAATAAACAAGATAGCGCAACACTATGTTTGTTGGACGGCCTAATAATCATAGCGCTACTACTTTTTTTTCATTACACTATCCTTATTCGGTGTTAGTGTCGCGCTCTGCGCTGGACCCATTCGATTTGGCCAGGACTCTACAACTATTTTAGTGAAACGATAAAAAAACCTGGATTTTATTTTTTCCCTACAATATTCGACTTGTGATATTTCCCTTCGATTTTCCCTGCATGTATGGAAACTTCCCCCATGTTACCATCACTGGTACGTATGTGATATGTTTCAACAAACGAATTTCATATATTCTCAGTTAAAAAATAATTTTCTAATGTTTACTCAAACACAAGATTGTCATTAAGGAATAAGTATTGAATAAGCATACCATAAACAGTTTTATTACAGGCAATACGTTAGACATCCTCAAGTATACATCTTCAAGACGATTTGTGTTTCACAATAGTTCCTTGCATTGACGAATACCTAAGCATTCAACTCTAATGACTTCCCTAAACTTTTTTTCACGGTTATCCTTTGTGCGAAACGTTTTTTTTAAAATTCTTCAACTATAGCGTTGGTGGGGATTATCACGGCGTGTAAGGATAAAAACGCGATGGCGCGATTATACAAAATCTATAATCCAATAAATAGTAGCTAGAAGTAAGTAAGAAGTGTTCGTTTGTCCTGCGTCCACTCAGCGCTTTGTCGGACGCAAACTTAGGTCAAGATTTCGCAGTTTCGGTAGGACAATTGTTCGAATTAGAGTGCTTTGAATCGTACGTCGAAATGCCAGTTAAAGGTATCGTCAGACGTCAATGTATACCCATCATTTACACCAGAGGAACTCATTACGAAGTGGGATACGATGTGGTACGTAAGTCTGATTAAAAAAATTATGTTTATTTATATCAGTACACTCTGCGCTCTATTATGAGGACGTTGGAGATAATTTTGTAGAATGAATCGTATTTATATCGTATATACGATTGAATGGCGTTTATTACATAATTGTTTTTATCGTTAAAAATGTACAATGTATTTAAAAAAAACTTTATAGAGCAAAGTGTCTGTAAATATTTTTAAACAGATAATTTTCAGGAATCAACAACTAGCTAATTGTCACTCGGTCTTAGAAAATTGCATTAATTCCTAAGAAAAATACTTAAAATTTCTATTCATTCAAGATGTTCGGAACATAATTATATACTTAATAAGATTATGGCAATTGAAATAATAGGGAATTAATGAAAGACGTAGTAAATTCAATTGTAGAAATGGATTTTTATCTTATTTAATTAAGAATACATAATTGAGTTATATAATTGATTATGCATATAGATAGCATTAGGTTTATTAAAAGTAATTTATAATTATAGAGGTCGAATTAATTCAATATTTACGGGAATAAGTTGAGTACATAAGTTCTAATGTTGAATTTATACCCACTGACTAATTAGTGCCTTGCATAATAAGCGGCATGCCGTTTATGATAAGTAATTGTATTGCTAATGTCATTTAGACTTTGGTCATTTTGTGAGTATAGCAATATAATTTTTACTGTTAGTTTTTAACTTAATACTACTAAATAATGCACACATTTTTATTGTTGAAGCATATTTCCGAAGTGCACAATTTCTTAATGAATGGCGAATGACACAATTCCTGTGCTAATAGAATTGTGGATGATATCGCTTTACAACATAATCGCCTAGTAGCAGTGGAGAAGTTTCAGAGCATAGAATCTCTTTTAAAAGCAGGCAAAAGTTCTGGTAGACCACGTACACAGCAAAATATTGTTAACCACGTAAAAAACTTTTTTGACGAAAACTCACATTAACAATAATAATAATAATAATAATACTAATAATGCTCCATGCGTATATTAATAAATATGTGAGCAAAGTGAATACACAAAAAAATAACAATAAAAATAGAAACTACAGGGTACACTTCTCACAGGAAAAATCGGGACACCAGCAATCGTGAATTTTAAAATTTCTTGGGTGTAAATGCAGCTTTCAGAGGATATATGCACTCATCAAAGCCATAAATCACTTTTTGTGTGTATTATTTGCGATCAAGGTAAGACTAAAAATTTAACAGAAATATAAATATATATATAGAGAAAAAGGTTTATATATTAAATAAACACATTGGAATTTCGGTTTAGAAATATCGAATACGGAAATATTAATGCAAAAAAATACATAACAACTAAAAGTCCTCTTGAGTAGACGGCACCATTTAGAAATGCAGATGTATATATTTAACTTGTTTGATGTTATGTAGAGATAATTCTTTTTTTTAAGAAAACATATGGCAATGGGGATTTAAAATTATATTACCTATTATTATGATATTAGTTGCTTAGTTTGATTTATGCCCACATGTAATACTTTAGCAATAGACAATATGTCAATCAGCCTCCTGAGTTTTTGAATAATGTGATTTTCACATTGATTAATTACACTATTATTGATGTATTTATTATTGTTGTTTAGTATTCTTAAATATTGTATTACTACAAAATATTTTTCTTTGTATTAAGAAATTACCAAAAACAGTTTAGGATTATTTACAAAATTTTTAAAGCAATTAATTTCACAAAGAAATTATTTTATTAATCCTCCGTTTATTGTATTTTCAACAAATATATCTTAATTATCGCTTGTGTAATCCAATGTTGTTCTATTTTATTGAAATATAGCTAACACTTTTGGTCTGTAACACAGCTTCGGGCAGTAGCAACAAAAAGTATTAAATGTATCAAATTCAACAATAAATATTTTAGCACTAACTGAGATTGACGAACAATATGCTTTCTTACAATGTTTGTTATGTATTATAAATCCAATAATATTTAAATAATTTTTAATAACCTGTGCACATAAGACAGTTTGTAAAGAGACCCAGTGTTGGCCATATTTCAAGAAAATAGGATCAACGACGCCAGATTACACAGGCGATAGCTAAGATATATTTCCTAAAAATACAATAAACGGAGGGTTCATAAAATAAATAATTTCTTTGGGAACTTAATTGCTTTATTTAAGAATTTTATAAATAATCTTAAACCTAGTTTTGGTAATTTTTTTATAGATAGAAGAAAACCTTATAGTAATGCAATATTTAAGAATATTAAACAATAATAGTAATTAATACATCAATAATAGTGTCAATAGTAGTCAATAAATCTGTGAAAATCACATTATCCCAAAACTGAGGAGGCTGACTGACATATTATCTATTACTAAACTAATACTGGCGAGCATAAATCCAAGTAAGTAACTAATATCAAAGCAGTACTAACCAGTAACATAATTTTAAATAATAAAATCCCATCACCACATGTTTTCTTAAAAAAGAATTATCTATACATAACATCAAACAAGTTAAAATACATATATATTTCTAAATGAAGCCGTCTATTCAAGAGTTCTTTTTGTTGTTATGTATTTTTTTTCATGGTATTTCTAAAGAAAACGCCGCCACCGAAACTCCGATTTGTTTATTCTATACATAAACCTTTTCCTCTCTATATATTTATTTTTTTGTTAAAATTTTTAGTCGTTACTTTTGATCGCAGTAATATACATAATTAAGTGATTTATGGCTATGATAAGTCAATCCGTTCTCCGAAAGTTGCATTTACAATCAAGAAATTTTAAAACTCTGAATTGCTGGCGTCCCGGTTTTTCCTGTGAGAAGTGTACATGAATTAAAATACTAAAAGAGATTAAATACATCTTTCCAATAGGAATGCTCTAATACTGTACTTAAATTGATTGCAGTTTATAATCTCTTTTAAATCTTTGAGGCAATGCGTTGAATATTTTTAAACCCAAAACATTAGGACTGTTTTTAGTTAAATTTAATGAAAATTTAGAAATATGAAAATTATGTTAATAAATACCTAGTATCATACGTGTTTACATACATCATTGTTGCACAGAAATTTAAAAGTTCATATATATGCATGGCAGGCATTGGTATGATATTCCATTTTCTAAAGTAAGGTTTACATGATTCCCAAGATTTAAGTTCAATTACAACCCTAAGATTGCGTGTTTGGTAACAGCTAGAATTTAATTTACTTATATTTTTTTGGTAACAAGCACTCCAAGATGAGATCTCGTCCATAGTCATATCCAAAAAATTCATTTCATTGACTCGTTCAATTTCATTATTTTGTGAAGATATATTGAAATCAAGTTGTGTTGTATTTTAAATAGTATGGAAAATTACATATTTTGTTTTGTTACCATTTAAATACAGTTTGTTGTTAGTAAACCATGTTGTCATATCTTTCAAAGCTGCATTTGACTGATTTTCCATTTCTAAGATATTTTTACTTGATACAATAGCACCAGTATCATCAGCATACATGATTGTTTTATAATCAACCAGAAAGTCAACGATGTCATTTATAAAAATTAAGAAAAGTACAGGACCCAAAACACTACCTTGAGGCACTCCTTTTTCAACAGGTAAAACAAAAGGTTTAAAATTATTTATGCAGCAATCTGATTTATGCCGAATTTTGAAACAGTCTATAGAATTATAGTATAATATACTGATGTTAAAAAAGTCAAGTATTATTTAATTTTATGAATTTTATATATTTAAAATTGAAAATCACATTTTTTTTTAATATTGAAAATACATGATTTATTTATGTATTTTCAATTTTTGCGCTTTTAGTAGCTCGATTGTAAAATATCTGAATTCTTAACACTTAAACGATTTTAACTAACTGACAGAATAACTGTTTATATTAGTAAGCTAGAATTAAAGAGTAGGTTTCCCCATATAAAAGTTGCTGTTGCAAGCGACTGTATTCAATCAGCAAAAAATATTTTTTGATATTTTCTCGAGAACGACTATAATGATTATCTTTGAAATGTGAATTTCAAAGGTATAATCATTGTTTCAAATCATTAATCAAATGTGAGTTATTTGGAGAGAGAGCGAAAAACGGAAAATGCCTTTTTAAGGCAATTTTTTTAAATCTTTATCACATGGCATTACAAAAAATACGATGCCACGTTTCGTGCATTTGGAATCGTCTTCAACTTCATTTTTTTAAATACACATGAAAAGCCGAAAGAGCATCCTTAAGTAGAGATGACATTTCTCTTTTCTGGTGATAAAATACTTAGGCCTGTTGTTTTTAAAAATAACAAGGTTATAACTGAAAAAATTGTTTGCTCGGGGAAGGCTGGGGCTAACAATAGTTGAAGTCGGTAATAATGGTCTTTTTACTATTTCCTTTTATAATATCTGTCTTAATAAGTTTATTTTTATGTATAAATAATTCAACTGTTCAAAATTTCAAAGCTTATGATATTTTAATGGCCATCAGAGTCTACTTGCATAGTAGTTTTTATGATCACAAAACAACAGTAAATATTTATATAACAAAATGGTCTGTTTTCAGATTAATCTAATTATTAATTTTTTAATTAACATAAACAATACATAAAATTATGCTATGTAATACCATGTTCCATTTGAAATAAAAACGTTTTGTTCGTTTAAAGGTATCCATATTGGAGATACGTTTTCGAACACGCTGTATATGATTCGGTCATTATTGCCACAACACTTTCTACCTACGTCTTTGTACTTACATCGACATTAGTAGAACCACTAAATATCTGATACCTCATCAGCTATTTAATTTTACTTGAAACAGTGCAAACGTCAAAAAATCAACAAAATTGCAAATATCTCAAAAACGGTTGAGTTTAGGGATAGGGAACCCTCATGTAAACTAATTGCAAATGACTCAATACATTCATTGTACCGATAAAAATTGTACCATTCCATTTAAAATAAGAAAGTTGATATCAACACCCTGTATACCGAAAGTGCTATAAAGTTGAAAATATTTTCCTTAAATAGACCACAGTAGGCCATGACTACACTGAAAGTTTCAAAATCAAATTCCTGCTAGAAGTTAAAAAAAAATCTAATGACCCAGTTCGGTGGGACATCCTGTATATATTTTTTTATATTTTCTATATTATGTTCCTTATAGTATATATTCTGATGGTACAAATAAAAATTATTATTATTATTATTACAATTTTAGTTATTTTTATCAAGAAAAATTATCTAAATTCTTTCTCATTAGCCTTAATTTCTTTTAATTTAATAGCTTATCGGAGTAGAGCCTTTTCAGCCTTATATGTCTAATGCCGTGATTGGGAATCGAGCATTGGCGTTCCTGCTTTCGGAAATTTCGTGTCATCTTCCTTATTCGTGGTAGGTCTAATCGAGAAAACGAGATAACATATTCGAAAAGTAATTAACCCTGACTATTGCACGCAACAACGCCTTATATATGTATTTACATACTCTCATTCAAGTCATTCTTTGTTAAAATTAACCTGCCCTTATTTCACGCAAGTGATATTTCGATCAACCTCTCCATTTATGATCATCAATCGCTTCTGCATTCTTAAGTACTTATTCGTGATTTTTTTTTATGTGGTAGAAAAACGACAAAATTTTCGCGGCCAGATTTTCACACAAGGATGCAATTAACGTTCTTGACTATTCTATTGAGTTTCTAATAAAGACATATGTATGACGTATATTCGTTTGACTAATCTAATGTAGTAATCCTTAACTTACTGTTTTATGGATTATTTACATTTAAGACAGACAAAATTATTAGGTATGGAAAAATTAGAATCGATCACTCATTTGTGAAATAAATAAGGAAACAAATAGTTTTTATTCACAATCATAACGGTAATTAGTATTAATTGGTAATATTAATCTGAATTTAGAACAAAACAAGAGAAGAAACAAGGTTTCAAATGTCAACATTTTGTCATTTAATAATTTTATGTCACTTCTAACATCGTAAATAGGGCCAGTAAAAAGTTGAGATTTGTAGTATGTATTAATGTATAGTAGCTCTTCTGAATGTAATTCCTGGAATCAGAAAATAATGATTACTAGAGACCGGATTATATGCAAAGAAAAACTGGAATATATGCGCATATATATGCATCGATTTTCGAGAAAATATGCATAAACCTGGGGCATATATACAAAAAAATTGCGACAATATGCAAAATTTTTACATAAAATAAATAAGAGCAGAAATTTAAACATTAACTTTATTGCACAAAATTTTTTCACAACGTATTTCTAAAACAATTTATAATTAAATGTTTTTCAAAATTGTGTAAAAGAAAGTTTTGTCTTCTATCAGAATACATATGTTTCGAAATAGAAAAGCTTCTTTAAACATCCACAGATGTAATTGGTGCATTTTTTAACTTTGTATCAATACATTCTAAACTAAAAATAAAGTCGAAATCGTTTACTGTTTCATCTTCCAAAATTTTCTTAACTTTCTTCAATTTCAAATACCCCGCATTTCTATATACCCTTAACCATCTTACATAGCATATCAAATTCGTCTACTATTTCGACTGATTCCGAGAGCGACATCCCTTGCGTTTCTAGTTTACGAATGGAATTTGAAACAAAGCTATAATTTGACTTAATATACAAACGGTTTTGTAGCAATTCTGTTGATGTTACTATCTTTTCAACAGTTTTCTAGAGCAATGCAGTCAGCAGTGATTTCAAGAATTACATTTTCTATTCCTTCAAAATTATCGGCGAAAAAAATTGCAGCCTCTAACCATGTACCCCACCTCGTAATAATCGGTTCAGGAGGCAACTTAAGACCAGGAAGTCGCTCCTTATAAAAATTGGATTCGTAAAGGTGCTTTTAAAAATACTTTTTTTGACATTGCTAATTAAATCATTAATCTAAGGGAATTGATTCCTAATGTCTTCGGCTACACGATTGAACGCATGAGCTAAACAAGTGGTATGAATAATGTTACTATAAAAAAATTTTCAATTTTACCCATCTTTTATCATGTATGGTGCAGACAACATTAGTAAAATTTTTTCACAAGGTATACTTCCAGGTAAAAAGAAATTTGATAAACCTTCTTGAACGAATTGGGCAATTGTCACATTATTTGTTTTTTGAAGTTCTTTACAATAAATTAAATATGATTTACCTACAATATCTTCATGAAGAATTCCTATTAAGAAATGGGCAATATAACGGCCACACTTATCCGTACTTTCATCTACCATGATATAAATAAAATTATTCCCTACCAATTGTTGAATTTCTGCTATTGTTTGCTGATAACAAGAGGTGACATAATTTTTTTCGTAAGGTACTTTCGTCAGGTATATTATGTTTGCAATATTTTGCAGAAATGATTTCAAATTAACATTGTTTAATCTTGCTAATGGTATGTTAGACGAAATTAATGCGTTACACAGATCCGTATTATATTCTTCTTGTTCTGAGTTTCGTGAAGTTGATGCTACACATTGACGTATAGATTGCTGCACACATGCGGATCGCTTTAGTTTTTCACATTTTCCAATATGTGATGGAGTTTTAGCGTGTTGATCAATCAGGTATTTTCTCTCAGAAGACACCTACAACAACAATTGTCATTTTATATCAAAAGTCAAAGAATTTAAAAACAATTTTAAAGCTTTTAGTAAAATTAAACTTACCAGTTTACTGCAGCCTCGACAAAATATTTTGTCGCCATCCTTTACCAGTTCAGGATATGACTTAATCCATAAAGAAATTTTGTTCGCTATACTCATTGTATGTACGCACAGTATTTAAAAACGTAACACAATTACATGCTGTTTCGTTCAAAGATATTCAATGAAAGAATAGTTTATTTGGGAATTAATAACAATAAAACCTATTTACCACATCCCTTCTGCTAGGCGAAATTAAACACGCGCAATTCTTGGAAAAAAGTATTAGAGAAACCAATGTAAAAGATTTATCGTTCTGAGAATTGTCGGTTGTCGATCTACATTAGGAGTTGCTAGGATTTTTTACTAATAGAAAGGATAAGAAAAAGCTTAAATATGCAATATATGCGATCACTAATTAGCGGTAATTAACTTCAATTAATGTAATACGTCTACATATAGACTATAATTAAAGATATGCAAAAAATAAAATATATGCACTTTGCATATAATCCGGTCTCTAATGATTACTTACCTCAATAAAACACTTTTTTTAAAAATGTATTTGTTGTATTATAATTTGTTTAATATTGTTTTTAATGTTTGCTTAAAATTATGAAGTTGCCTGCAATATGACACCGCCTCTTTCCCTAATTGATCCGCGCCCTCTCTTTACCCATTGTACAATTACCTCAAAAAATTATGACCGCGGTTGGTAAAACGAATTCGTAGCTGTAATTCTAACATATCTACTTTAAACGCAATGCCATCGTAATCCGCGACGCAATGAACTAATCGTCTCGAAAGATAATACCCTTTACGGTGCCCGACAAAGATGCCGCCCAGAGTTAAAGCCTTTGTAGTTGCCGGCAAAGGATTTTATACAATACTGATTTCTAATTCTCTTGTTTACGTTGAAATTTTATTTCAATCAGCTGTTCTTATATTTGAATTATCATTAACTTTAGTTCTCTTTGGTTACCTGGGTGCGTTATATTAGTGTTTATAATAAATATATTTAAACAATGATTTATTTTTTGTAGATAGTTTTAGATTAAATTGTTTTATTTCAGTTATAATAGGGTATACATAACTTACTATTACATGAATAAATAAATGTCCACAATCTCTATATATCTTTTTTAACTTTACAAATAATATCAATGCAAGTTTACTTGTTTCGTTATTTACAATAGATATACTATATCAAAAGTGAGAATATTGAAAAAGAAACTGTTTACTTGCTTATTTCTCATTCATTTGAAGGGACGAACTTTCAATGGAAAAATCCCTAGAAGAACAAAATGAAATTATAACTAGATCCTTTTTGTAATAATAGGTTTACCAAAACAATTTCATGTATATGGTCTTGTTCATATTTTTCATTTTCCTATTAAGTCGAATCATCTTAATTTTTAAAGTTTAAAACTCAAAACATCTAATCCACATTTTATGCGGAAATTCCTACAAATGTAATTCGATTTGTGCCGTCATAAAAAGCCATAGGAATAAAACATTAAAAAAGAATAACTATTAAAATAATTTTTAATAAAAAATAAGATTTTTCTAGACTTTTACAATAAAGCTATTTTGCATTTATGTCTGATAGATTATTTATTTATACATCCATATTAAGAATTTTTTATAAAACTAAACCTTAAACATTTTTTTGTATGAGTAATGGTTTCAGGAAATTTATTTCTTCAAATAATTATACAAGAACACATTTTAAATATTTGCACAAATTATACCATCTGCTCACGTGGGAGTAATCGATGGCTAAAATAAACAACAAAGGAAAGGTATACTATGAGATTCAAAATGATTGTCGTAATAAAAAAACTGTTTTCCGGAAAAAATTATCTATACTTATGACCAATTTAATGAGCGAAGTTAGCTACATACAAATTTCACACATTAAATGAATTTTCTTGACATTTAGCGACATTGGCGTTCGTGTTGTAGTATTTTTCGATTATTTATCTTATAATTTTTTTCAAACCGTTTATATTTACATCTAATATCACCAACAATAGTATTTCTGAATACTGTAAGAAAATAAGGGAATTTATCTGTGGTACTTAGCTCAACAAACAGGTAAAAAATCAATATTAACATTAAGTGAAATAGTTTATTACATTTTATAATTTTATAGGCTTATCATACACTTCAGCGTAATGAGCTGTCAAAAGAAAGTTACATTTTCATTCCTATAAAGTTTCTACCGTACAGGAATTATTACCATTAGATCACGATAGGCGATTGGAATATTGTCATTGGTTTAATAACAATTTAAGGGACGATGACTTGCTAAACAAATCATTTTTCTCGGATGAAGCCTGGTTTTATCTAACAGGCTATATCAATTCGCAAAACTATAGTATTTGGTCTGCAGAAAATCCACACGAATTTCGAGAAACGCAATTGCATCCCGTAAAAGTTGGAGTTTGGTTAGCTATGTCCAGGCAACGAATAATAGGGCCAATTTTCTTCGAGGAAACTGTAACAGCCCAACGTTACCAACAGATGTTGGAATTGTTTATTGCAAAGTTACAAGAAAATGAGCATGAAGCAGGTTATTTTCAGCACGATAATGCTCCAGCACATACTGCTCGACAAACCTGCCAATATCTTCAACAGTTTTTTGCTGACAGGTTCGTTAGAGCACAAAGATGGGCACCAAGATCGCCTGATCTAACCCCATTAGATTACTTCATGTTCGGCTATCTAAAAAATAGGATCTATAGAAATCGCATGCATACCATAGAAGAACTGAGAGATGCAGTTTTGTCACTTAAAAGTTATACTAATTGTATGTTATAATTTAAAGTAATAAATAAATTTAGTTAAACACCAGTTAGTACTGAATTGTAAAATCATAATTTAGTAAAGTTAAATTAATTACATTTCATTTTTACAAGCAGAAACACCAATCCATAGCCGTTTATATAATGCGAGTTCAAACATAGGTTACGTTTTCCTTATTTATGACAGATCCGTTTACTTTCTTATGTTCCAACACTGACTTAGTTCAAACCTTCATTACAAACACGCGGCATATACCTACACCCTGTTACTATCTATAGGAGCGGATTTGACAATCTTTTTGAATCTCATAGTATATGCCGACAATCGTTCCGAAAGGTAATCCCCTTGATGTTAGCCGACAAAGATGCCGAAATATTTTCAGTTAGATTTACATTCGCATCAGTGTTTTGCTTAAGAGTTTCCGCAAAAGAACTCAACAACAAAATAATCCTTAGAAACTACACACGCGCAATGGCTGGTAGATTAAAGGAGATGTATCTTTCTTTATATTTCCTTATGGCTTATTTTCCCTATGTGATCTTTTTTTGAGTGAATAGTACCTATGTAAGATTCGAGTCTGACAGGTTATCTGTAAAGTTTCGACACACCCTGTGTAATTTCCAAGGTGAAGGCGTTGATTATTTTTTATAAAAATCAATCAATACATAGTATGATTTAATTATTTATATTTATAATTGTTCTTATATAGGAATACGTGCTATTTGCATATATTAATAATTTAAGCGAAATATGTAATTGCCCGAGGGTTGTGTTACAGATCTTATTTTATCATTATGTATGTGCATAATATTATTTGCAAACTATTTATGCACCTAGGTATAGCACTAAAATCACTTTTTTCCTTATGTTTATGTAAGAAATATGAGTTGCACTTTTTCTAGTTCCTGATTTTTTATATTAGTTCTTTCTTATTATAAAAAAAGCAACTATATTGATTACAACAACATTAGTATTTACTCATTATAATACATACATGGTGAGTTTTTTATTTGGCAAAGTTCACGTATTAAATAACTGTTAGCTGAATTAAAAATTAAAATTTTAATAATTGGAACAGCTCCATCATTTACGTTTAAGTACACCGAGTGATCCGTAAGCTTGTAAGGAGTATTAAAATATATTGTTTACCTTCTGTTATAAATATTTTTTCGAAAACAGCAGTTTTCCCATTATTCTCAATTATCAAAATCTTAATTCAGCTAACAGTTATGTAAAAAATGAATTTTGCCATATAAAAAAACTTACCCTGTATGTTAATATAACACAAAGTATGTTTACAAATAGGTTTTTCGAGCTTATAGTGATAATTAGAAACCGGATTATATGCAAAGAAAAACTGGAATATATGCGCATATATATGCATCGATTTTCGAGAAAATATGCATAAACCTGGGGCATATATACAAAAAAATTGCGACAATATGCAAAATTTTTACATAAAATAAATAAGAGCAGAAATTTAAACATTAACTTTATTGCACAAAATTTAGTTCAAAACATAGTTCTAAAACAATTTATAATGGAATGTTTTTCAAAATTGTGTAAAAGAAAGTTTTGTCTTCTATCAGAATACATATGAAATAGAAAAGCTTCTTTCAACATCCATAGATGTAATTGGTGCATTTTTTAACTTTGCAATACATTCTAAACTAAAATTAAAGTCGAAATCGTTTACTGTTTCACCTTCCAAAATTTTCGTAACTTTCTCCAATTTCAAATACCCCGCATTTTTATTTATCACTTTTTTAAATTTATCGTATATATAGAATTACCTATTGTACCCTTAACCTTCTTACATCGCATATCAAATTCGTCTACTATTTCGACTGATTCCGAGAGCGACATCCCTTGCGTTTCTAGTTTACGAATGGAACTTGAAAAACAAAGCTATAATTTGACGTAATATACAAAAGGTTTTGTGGCAATTCTGTTGATGTTACTATCTTTTTACAGTTTTCGAGAGCAATGCAGTCAGCAGTGTGTTCAAGAATTACATTTTTTATTCCTTCAAAATTATCGGCGAAAAAAATTGCAGCCTCTAACCATATACCCCATCTCGTAATAATCGGTTCAGGAGGCAACTTAACACCGGGAAGTTGCTCCTTATAAAATTGGATTCGTAAAGGTGCTTTTAAAAATACTTTTTTGACATTGCTAATTAAATCATTAATCAAAGAGAATTGATTCCTAATGTCTTCGGCTACACGATTGAACCCATGAGCTAAACAAGTAGTATGAATAATGTTACTATAAAAAAAAATTTTAATTTTGCACGGCTTTTATCATGTATGGTGCAGCGTCGGATAACATTAGTAAAATTTTTTCATAAGGTATACTTCCAGGTAAAAAGAAATTTGATAAACCTTCTTGAACGAATTGGGCAATTGTCACATTATTTCTTTTTTGAAGTTCTTTACAATAAATTAAATATGATTTACCTACAATATCTTCATGAAGAATTCCTATTAACAAATGGACAATATAACGGCCACACTTATCCGTACTTTCACCTACCATGATATAAATAAAATTATTCCCTATCAATTGCTGAATTTCTGCTATTGCTTGCTGGTAACAAGATGTGACATAATTTTTTCGTAAGGTACTTTCGTCAGGTATATTGTATTTGCAATATTTTTGCAGAAATCATTTAAAATTAACATTGTTTAATCTTGCTAATGGTATGTTAGACGAAATTAATGCGTTACATAGATCCGTATTATATTCTTCTTGTTCTGAGTTTCGTGAAGTTGATGCTACACATTGACGTACAGATTGCTGCACACATGCGGATCGCTTTAGCTTTTCACATTTTCCAATATGTGATGGAGTTTTAGCGTGTTGATCAATCAGGTATTTTCTCTCAGAAGACACCTACAACAACAATTGTCATTTTATATCAAAAGTTAAAGAATCTAAAAACAATTGTAAAGCTTTTAGTAAAATTTAACTTATCAGTTTACTACAGGCCCGCGAAAATATTTTGTCGCCATCCTTTATCAGTTCAGGATATGGCTTAATCCATAAAGAAATTTTGTTCGCTATACTCATTGTATGTACGCACAGTATTTAAAAACGTAACACAATTACATGCTGTTTCGCTCAAAGATATTCAATGAATAAATAGTTTATTTGGGAATTAATAATAATAAAACGTATTTACCACATCCCTTCTGCTAGGCGAAATTAAACAGGTGCAATTCTTGGAAAAAAGTATTAGAGAAACCAATGCAAAAGATTTATCGTTCTGAGAATTGTCGGTTGTCGATCTACATTAGGAATTACTAGGAATTTTTACTAATAGAAAGGATAAGAAAAAGCTTAAATATGCAATATATGCAATCACTAATTAGAGCTAATTAACTTCAATTAGTGTAATACGTCTACATATAGACTATAGTAAGATATACAAAAAATAAAATATATGCACTTTGCATATAATCCGGTCTCTAGTGATAATCAAAGTTTGCAAGCTTTTTACAGTAAGAAATTAACAAATTAATGTATTTCTGCTAATAACTGTAACAATTAAGAGGAATTTTTCCCAAGAAACATTTTCTTCTCACGCAGGATTCGAACCTACATAATCTTGTTTACCGGACGAACGCTCTACCAATTAATAATTAAGCCACAGAGGAGCATATAGATTAGATCTTGAAAGGCCGGCAGTACGGCAAATATGCAGTTTGCAAGCTTTTTACAATAAGAAATTAAGAAAATAATGTATTTCTGCTAATAACTGTACTAATTAAGAGGAATTTTTCCCAATTTCCCAATTTTTCTCCTCACACAGGATTCAAATCTACTTACGTCTTGTTGTGATAATCCTTTATAAAAGCCACTATATCTCGAAAATTTAACGAATTTAGATATGTTATGTCTCATTTCTTTAAAATTTATTATTGCTACCGAAAGTGCAATGGTATCACATTTAAAAAGACAAAATTGGATATTGTAGAGAGGTTACGAAACAGCCTGTATAAATATACCGATATTTTTTTTTATAGTCTAATCATGATCTTATAACAATTTGTACAAACTTTTTTCCTCTCTGTCACTGTTTACGAGTTAGAGATTAATTCACTGCCCTGCCATGTGAAACACTCTATAGAAAAAATGTTAGCGAAAAAAGCAAAGTTAACAAGTTTTGCTATATACATACTTATTTCGTATTTTTTTATTGTTATATAATTTGAAATGTATTTTAATAATGCTGGTGTACTTAATGAAGGTCAGAACACGTATAGTTTTTACTTTTGCTTTTTCGTCATCACAAATTTTTCCAACTATTCTTGGGCGACAATAATAGTTGGTGAGTGGCTACTTATTTCCATTTTTTTTGTTTTTTGTTTACAGGATACTCTTATTTTAACTATAAAAGAATGACGTCTCCATTCGTTTTAAGATGTACATACAACAACAAGAAGATACCGTTTTGCGGTTGAAAAATGCCGTAAGAAGGAACTAAAATAAAGTGAACTGGGAAAAACTGAATTAACAAAGCGAGTGAATCATTTTCGACATTCACCTGTTCATAAAATCCGGCTATAAAAAACTGTTTTGCCGAAATGGGGAAATTGAATGTATATATTTATACAGGATATTCTCAGATACTTTCACAAGATTATGTTGTTGTTCCCGCTGTGAATGTTGTGGGTGTCTAACTCATTGACATATTACTGCTAATCACCATAATATAAATTACCAATATATACAGAGTATTCCACGTAACTGGTTCATTAAAAGTTTATGATGTTCTATTATTACTTATATTGAGATTTTGGCACCAGTATCTGTTCGATTGGAACTATAAAATGCAAAATACCTTAACCAAAATATCACTTCCGGTTGACCGGAAATGGATGTCAACTTTATTATTTTAAATAGAATGATATAATTTTTTATTCATTTTTGTATTCTACGACCATGAATACGTCAGTATTCATTAGCTATTCCTATAGCTACATGTTGCCGTTTTTGAGTTATTTAAGTTTTTCTTTTTTTTAATCATAATCATTGCATCATTGAGAAATTAATATCTCGGTTAATACTGCAAGTAGAGACTCCAAATTTGCTATCTTGTGAATGAAGATATTACTCTAAGAAACGGTAAGCACACTTTACATTCTAACATACAGGTGTTTCAAAACTGAGAACAAAGTGACATTATTTCAAATGCAGAAAACTCAATTTTTTTTAAATAGAACACCCTGTATTTTAATTCGGAATTAGAAAGTAAATATCATCCCCTATCGCTTTATATGAACATTCCCTATACCTATCTTTAATAGATTTTGAAATACGAGCGACTTTTTGTTAAACATACTAAGTATTCATTTTTTTTAAATAGAACATCCTGTATTTTAATTCGGAATTAAGAAGTAAATATGATCCCCTATCACTTTATATCAACATTGCCTATATCTATCTTTAATAGATTTTGAGATATGAGCGACTTTTTGTTAAACAGACTAAAGTAGCCCCATCTTGCATGTTTGTAGCTGGCTCTGAATGGGATTAATGTCAAATTCATTGACTAACCAAAAGTGTTTATGTATATCATTGTAATTACACTTTCGTACAACGCAATATTAATAGAAATGACTATTCTTGTGTGGTTATTCAAAAACAATACATGAATTTGACGTGAATCCATTTCAGCGCCAGCTAGAAACATTTAAATAGGGCTACTTAGTCTGTTTAACAAAAAGTCGCTCATATCTCGAAATCTATTAAAGATAGGTATAGGGAATGCTCATATAAAGTGATAAGAGATGATATTTACTTCCTAATTCCGAATTAAAATACAGGGTGTTCTATTTAAAAAATTGAGTTTTCTGCACTTGAAAATAAGTCACTTTGTTCCTCAGTTATGAACACCCTGTGTGTTAAAATGTAAAGTGTGCTTACCGTTTCTTAGAGTAATATCTACATTCATAACATAGCAAATTTGGAGTCTCTACTTGCAGTATTAACCGAGATATTAATTTCTCAATGATGCAATGATTATGACTAAAAAAAAAAGAAAAACTTAAATAACTCAAAAACGGCAACATGTAGCTATAGGAATAGCTAATGAAAACTGACGTATTTATAGTTGTAGAATCCAAAAATGAATAAAAAGTTAGATCATTCTATTTAAAATAACAAAGTTGACAACCATTTCCGGTCAACCGGAAGTCATATTTTGGTTAAGGTATTTTACATTTATAGTTCCAATCGAACAGATATAATGGTTGCCAAAATCTCAAATATAAGTAAATAATAGAACATCATAAACTTTTAATGAACCAGTTACGTGGAATACCCTGTATATGTGCACTAATTGGTACAATAAGCTCACAGCCTCTTTCAGATACATCAACTATAACTCAATAGCCCCTATTTCCTATAAAAAAGTATAATTAATAACTTGACAGATAGAGCCGATTAAATTAGCATATCTACAATTCAGAAAAGAAAATATCAAAAAAATTAAAACACTGTTAAAGAATAACAATCATCCTACAAAATTAATGAAATAAGACAATAACTAACAGAATACACACCACCTACAACACCAATAAGCAACAAAAACATAATGAAAATCAATGCAATGCGAAGAATGGCTTTCAGAAAAAAATAGTCAATTTCCCCTGAGTATAATAGTTCTCTATACCTATTAGAACATTTTAAGAACATTACGTGCTTATTGGATTATTCACAAGGTTAACAGGACATATTGATTTTCCACCTTTAATAATCCACTTACATCAGCATTAGCACTAAGAACCAAGGTGACTTAATCTCGGATTGAATTTTAAACAACCCTTAGCAGATTTTAATTTTTTCAAATTCGTGATAAAAATAATGTTTGATTAAGTGATACATATATTTGCAAGTGTTTTACGATAGTTATATTCACATTCTTTCCTTTTTGTGAAATAAATCTTTGTTTATATTTTATGTGTAAAAAATTCTTCGGAATAAATATGTTGTGGTTCTTTCTCAAATAAATTAAAAATGCAACAGCTTCTGTGGAAGGGACTTTCAAATTTCTGACACGAATACACAATAACTTTTAATTAGGGTTCAAGAGTTATGACTATATCGTTCTGTGCGATACAAAGACTGTTTCTTTTTATTCGATTAACTCATTTCTAACATCCGACTCCTGCAGTGGCCTGTCAACAATAATATCCGGGGGAGCACAAGTGGATACCCACTTGGCAAAATAACATGACTATAACGTCGTCTAAATGTTATCTTGTAACGCGAAATGTTACAAAAATATATACAATGTACCACATGCAGTAACATTTCTACGATTGTTTAATGTCCGCCTAAGCGATGTTACGAAACAATATTTCCCAGTAATGTTAATACGAGGTCTTCGAGTAACATTTCTTTAACATGACGATTAATGTTGAAGTACAGCTCTTCGGTAACATTTCTTCATATGTTAAAGAGAAATATTGATACAGTGTGGCAATTAAATGTTTCTATAAATAATATCTACACTAATGTTTCTATAGGATCTTTTATTTACTCCTTGCTGCATTATACAAGAAACATGATGTTGAGGTTTATGGAGAGGTTATATTAATTAATATAAAACGGAATCTCAATCAGTCTTATTGAAATTCAATGTTAATATTATAATTTCATGTTACCCTCGATAGATCGGGCCCCTCTGTTTATACGAATTTATCTTGACTTACTAGAATTACAATATTAACATTAAACATTAATGCCAGAAAAATATAATGGATAAGACATTTTTATAATATAACATTCTAAGTCTTTTTTGTAGTTATTTTTGCAGATACATTAAAATGGTCAATCAATATCATATAGTTCTATGTAAAAACTAAATAGTAATACTATGAATAATACTACAAATAGCTATTTAAGTAGACGAAATACATTAATAAATACTTTAAAAAGTAAAATGCTGCTTACAGAAGACAATAAAGGCATTTATTGATTAAAAAAAAAGTACATTCAATTCCATTTTAATAACTTCAGTATTGGAAACAAATTATGGGGCACATAAATTAACATGAAAAGAATCTAAACAAAAACTCACAACACATAAGAAAAACGCCCCGAATGCATTTTATTCCTTTGAACATTTTGCTGGTTTTCTATCAAATCTTTGTTTTGCATAACGAAACCATTCCATGGCAGTTATTTCGTATTCTGTATCTGTGAGTACAATATTTCTTCTAATTCTCTCTGAAATTAAAAAAAAGGACACACCGTCAAAAATAGAGATCAGAAAAACTATTTTATTGATATGAAAATTGAGGATAAGCTGCATATTTTATATATAACACTGTTCATAATTATTGTAAACTTTGTATTTGATCAAGAATTACTATCAATTCTAAGAATGACATTACGTGACATTGTTCATCCTTATAGCACAACAGGTAGGTTTTACTATAACATATAAAGGTTATGGTATACATAATACATATCTGTCTTAAAGATCTTCGATGAATTTGAAAGGATCGACATACCTACTTTAGCATTATAAATAAAACTTACCTGATAATGTTATTCATTATTGACGGGATTTTTTTCTCATCAAAAACATTGCGACGCACAATCCCAAGATGGTCCTATCAATAGCATATCGCTTGCCATATCGATGGCAAGCGATACTAACTTTTACAAGTGCGCAGAGCGCAACCACAACCCCACTAACATGATTATTATAGGCTACAAAAAATGTTAAAAAAATTCATCACCATTATTTACTTTATAGAGAAAATTTGCTCCATTAGTTTTGCGTTTTTCAAAATTCTAAAATTTGCAGAAAACACGTACCTTCTTACACTTTATAAAAATGTGTGAATATGATAATGCTACAAGCGCAAATGTTGTAACATTCCTTGTAATGATCCACCTTGTAAATATGGCAATGTTACAACTAAATATTACCTCAACATTTCTGACAACAAAGTCTTTGTTTTTGCAACGTTGTTTTAAAATATTTTTCCTGATTACATTGAAATGTTTACTGTAATGGCCTGCAATATTTCTATCATTATTTAATGTTGCCTGCAAAATTCAGTTAACATGTTTTGTTTAACATCGCTGTCTAGTAAATAATGTAATATTACTGGGATATCTGCAACATTACTTGCCAAGTGGGTAGAGTTTCAGACGTAGACTAAATAATATCGAGTTGTCTATAATGTGAATAAACGTGAAATGTGAGGATCACATTATTTTAAAAAGTGAACACAAAATGAATTAAGTTAGTTATTACTATAAATAGCGATATAGTTTAAAATGAGTATCCAACAAATAAATTGATTTAATGTGACCTAGGAAGCTTTGCACAACGATAATAGTTCTTCTTATCCATGTACTTTCTTAATTCTTGTCCTGTTATATATAATAGATTCATTCAGAAATCCCCCATCGGTAATATCAGAATTTATCTTGCAAGAGCGAATGGCACAATAGCATGATACCCATTGGCGTCTTTTTTCACGGTTACTTCACTTAAACCTAACAATATAATATCTCACTCAGCAATTTTAACTTTTAGGGTCGCACTTTTGCCTCACTAATCCAAGATCTACTGGACACCTACGTCAATCTAAACGAAAGTTTCATTCCCGCCTACAATACAATCGAAGGCAAGAAGGCGTACGACGACACCCTACAATGCGTGAAGCAGAATTTTCCACAATACATCGACGAATTGCAAGGAACAGCGGACGGAGCCAGAGTTCCCTTTTACAAAGTAATCAATCATTGCGTATCAATCGCTCGTATTAAATTCTTCTATCGCGTGGATTTTTTGCAGTTATTTTTGCTTCACATGGACGACATAACACCTAAAGCGTGTGGAAGACCGGGCAGCAAAGAACCAACGGGTTGTTCTACCGTCTGCGTGAATCAGAATAATCTTGTAAGTATTTAAGTAAGTGAGGCACTTACGGAACTTATGGCATTTTTATAATAATAAATAAATAGTATCTAATATATTATGTATAGCTTAACTCACTTTGTTATAAACGAAAGATAGATTCCTTCAAAAACTCATTAACTAGCTAATGGTTTTGAATAAAAAGATATGAACATTGTAACAATATGATATCAGAAGTAAATTTACTGTAAAATGTACCATCTGTAACAAATTAAATGCAAATCTACGCTCCACAGATCTTCTATTATTTCTGCAACCGAAACTACAGTACACTAAAATAGGCATTACAAATTAGGGAGTGTATATTAACCGGCAGTGATACCAAATTTTAATATAAATAATAATCAAAAAATATAAGTATAGTGTTATGGAGAGAGTACTTGATATTCTACTATTATTTAAAAAGGGAATGTTACTATTTTTCTTAGTTATATTTTAAAACTTATTAGATATAATAGAAAATGATATAATATGTAGCAGCAGACAGCTATCGTCTAGCTGTCTGCTGCTAGACTTTCTTAGCTAGATCGCTGCTCCAGGTGATGTAGGTTAATCTCTGCATTTGCAAGATCTTTCGAGGCATTTTTCTTTAGAATTCTCCCTTCAGGAAGCAAGATGATCAGCAGTGATACACCCTACACATCGAAAAATGAATATTAAGAATTTTATAGGTATATTATTACAATAGATTTTGACAGATCAAATTTGGATCCACGTTTAATTCAAATGAACAGTTTTATTTATTTTACAAGGTGTATGTATTTCGTTCAAATTTTATTCTAATAACGTTTGGATATGCATTGGCAGTCCAATTGCTTTGATATGTCAACAGAAAGACAGGGTAAAATTGCTGGAAATTGAGTTCTGTAACAATTCTATGTGTATAAATGGTTGCCTACCTTCTAGGTGCAATAATGAATTTTAAGATTGTTAATTTTAAATAGTAATAAGTGTATAAAAATTTCAAATGTATTTTTCTCATAATTCAGAGACTCATACCTTTGTTATATAAAAAGTGTAAGGTGATTTCAGATTTTGTAATTTTATTTATTTTCACTTCGTTGAAACATCCGATAGTTCTTGCGATCACATGGCCATTCTTATACTTAAAACAATGTATGTTCCCCTTATTTCGGTTATATTAATGGATTTTCACAGACAGTTGGACTCCTTGCTTGGAGACAATCGCTTTCAAGTCAGTTAAAACATTTTCAATTCGAACCATTCACTAACCGAACTCTGTTAGAGGCAGACCTATTTCATTTTGTTCTTGAAAATTTTAACGGCTATTTCGATAAAATCCAATTTTATTTCAACTCACAACCTAAACATAATTGTTTATTGTTAAAACAAAGTTTATCACATAAATTTTATTCCAAATTACACCACGATTTTTTGGGTAATTTCTTCAAACCGACGATTTTTTCGAGTAATGTTCCTGTCCTGAAGCGACCCCATCCTCTCTGATCTAAGTACCTACCTTCGATGTGCCCGAACCAGAGTCCATATCCGACCTGAACAGTCCTGACCACCGATGATCGCAGAATTCGGCCCTGTAAAAAAGGTACTTCTCGTCAAATCTACCTAAAAAAAATAAACGTATTATTTCAATTCTAATCTAAATTTAATTATACTTATAAGAAATTTTATTTTAATCCGTTCTGCAAAATTTGAGGTTAGAAAATCGTTTGTAACATAGCTAAGCGGTCTTCAGTTACTTGGGAAATTAGTATAAAGTTGGTAGCTTATATGTATTTAATGTGTTATTTGCGTTACGAACCAATATCCAGTGATTTACCATCAAGGTTAGCTACTCTGTTTCACACGTCTCTTTAAGCCTAACATAACTACGTTTGAACGGTCAGAAAACGCGGGATTTTTAAAATTTAACTTAAACGTATTCACGTTCGAAACTATGAATTTGAATTGCAAAAGGTGGAATGAAATTTTAGTGTTATTAATTAAACAGACTCACGGACTTACCTGAGATTAGTAACCAAAGATTTATGTCTAACTTTAAACAAGTTCACATTTAGAATTTTTATTTAATTAAATAAAATCACTTATCCACTATTAAATGTTTTAATTTTACTTAATAGATTGAATCTATTAAGGCACGACATTATCATGCCTATGATATCGTTTTAATCTGGTCTGTGACAGTGAACTTGAAGGAGAGGACAACTGACAACGTCCTTGCTCAAAATCTCTACTCTTAGTGAGATATATAAGAAAGTAAAGACCTATTAAATATTTTTTTTATGTCACCGCCCCTCGATCGGAAATTTCTCGCCCTGCATGCCATCTGGCTGATGAGAGAAAACACTTCTAAATCAAAATTATTAAAGATAGATGACACTGGTATATATAAAACTTGATTTTTTCTAATTCAATTAATGTATTTCTTTTAAAATTTATTTTTTTAATCCGGGCTGTATGCTACTGTGTAGTGTAACAATAGATACCTTCGAAATGTTTAAAACTTTTTGGACAATTTACAGAAAAACAGTTTTACATTAGAATGAGTGAGTGTGCTCTCTCTCTCATATAGGTATATGGTCAATCAATTATTTTCAAAGTTTTATTTTCTCATACTTTTTTTTTATCATCTTGCCTTCGCTGCCATTGTTAAAGCTTCAGGAACAAGTTGACAGCATGAACCTCAAAACAAGGTTCATACTTGCACCAACTCATTGTTGTTATTATCGTCTTTATTTAAAATTAGAACGAATACACAAGATTTAGTAATAGTAATAACACAAACTTCTTCTTAATACTATTCTCTTCTTAATCTCTATCATTTATATTCCTTCTATATACTTTTTCTACTACTTCGCGCCTATATATTATATTTCCTATAAACATACAGTTATTTTACCAACCTTAGATAATGAAAAAACCCTAATAAGGATAGTATCACATTATAACACTTATATCCTAGTAATTTCCCGTCATGATTATGGTAAATTATAACCCAGGTAGCAGGGTGACGTAAAATGACGTTTATTAAACGTCATTTTACGTCACTGATACCTGGGAAAGTAGCTTTTATAGGCGCAAAAAATACCTGAAATCTTATTGCAATGTTTTGTGTTTTAATATGTGATAAGGCATATTTCTCTGAATGATACACACTCTTATTCAATAATAAATAAAAATCACTTGCGCCTAGTTTAAGTTTTATCGCATTTCCATCCATAACCGTCAACAAGAGAGGCCAACCACACATTCTTTATCGTAACATGCATGTGCAATATGGAAATATCTTCTCGCAATTTCACACGCAATAATCTGTCGACTTAGTCAATATAAACATATCAGAAAATCACAGCTACTTTATCATTGCATTTCTTGTCATATTAAATCAACACGCATATCGATAATCATCGACAAAGTTTAATAAATAAATTCACGCGTTTTCACGCTTGCAGGAGCTAATTGGACACACCGAAGACGCACTGAGCCAAGTGCTAAATCACTTCTACATAGTTTGCGCCCATATAATATCTGAAGAGCCCCGAGGACGTTGGGGCATCTCGGAGGAACGATTTTCTGCGCTATGTTACGCGGGACACTTACCAGGATACGCTATGAACTACAATCATCACGGCTTGGTGTTTAGCGTCAATACGCTGAGTGCCCAAAAATTACAAGCAGGAAAAACGCGTATGTCAAACGTTTTTTTCTATTTTATATAAATTGTCTTACCGTTTATTTATTAGGCAACAACATACAGAGTGTTTCACCAGCAGGGTATTCCTCTATAACTCGTAAACAATGACAGATAGGAAAAAGGTTTTTTACACGGTACAAATAATACGGTATGTTTACGCGCATATGGAAGTTACGTCACATAGGAACATAAATGGCGCCACATACCATGTGATTCAAAATGATTGTCGTAAGAAAAAAACTGTTTTCCAGAAAAAATTATCTATACTTATTACCAATTTAATGAGCGAAGTTAGCTACATACAAATTTCATACATTAAATGAATTTTCTTGACATTTAGCGACATTGGCGTGCGTGTGTGTAGTATCTTTCGATTATTTATCTTATAATTTTTTCAAATCGTTTATATTTACATCTAATATCACCAACAATAGTATTTCTGAATACTGTAAGAAAATAAGGGATTTATCTGTGGTAATAGCTCAACAAACAGGTAAAAAAATCAATATTAACATTAAGTGAAATAGTTTATTACATTTATAATTTTATAGGCTTATCATACACTTCAGCGCAATGAGCTGTCAAAAGAAAGTTACATTTTCATCCCTATAAAGTTTCTACGGTACAGGAATTATTACCATTAGATCACGATAGGCGATTGGAATATTGTCATTGGTATAATAACTATTTAAGGGACGATGACTTGCTAAACAAATGATTTTTCTCGGATGAAGCCTGGTTTTATCTAACAGACTATATCCATTTTGCAAAACATTGTATCTGGTCTGCAGAAAATCCACACGAATTTCGAGAAACGCAATTGCATCTCGTAAAAGTTGGAGTTTGGTTAGCTATGTCCAGGCAACGAACAATAGGGCCAATTTTCTTCGAGGAAACTGTAACAGCCCAACGTTACCAACAGATGTTGGAATTGTTTATTGCAGAGTTACAAGAAAATGAGCTTGAAGCAGGTTATTTTCAGCACAATAATGCTCCAGCACATACTGCTCGACAAACCTGCCAATATCTTCAACAGTTTTTTGCTGACAGGTTCGTTAGAGCACAAAGATGGCCACCGAGATCGCCTGATCTAACCTCATTAGATTACTTCATGTTGCGCTATCTAAAAAATAGGATCTATAGAAACCGCATGCATACCATAGAAGAACTGAGAGATGCAGTTTTGTCACTTAATAATTATACTAATTGTATGTTATAATTTAAAGTAATAAATAAATTTAGTTAAACCCCAGTTAGTACTGAATTGTAAAATCATAATTTAGTAAAGCTAAATTAATTACATTTCATTTTTACAAGCAGAAACACCAATCCATAGTCGTTTATATAATGCGAGTTCAAATATAGGTTACGTTTTTCTTATTTATGACAGATCCGTTTACTTTCTTATGTTCCAACACTGACTTAGTTCAAACCTTCATTACAAACACGCGGCATATACCTACGCCCTGTTGCTATCTATAGGAGCGGAATTGACAATCATTTTGAATCTCTGTGTATATAATTATTATTATATTAAAATTGATTTCGACCGTGAGGGTTTTGTTAATGCGAAAGGTAAGTTTAGAAAATCCGGACTGGGTTACGGAACATATTTGAAAAGCATTAAGGTGTTTTCATGATTCAATTTTCTAGAAAAAGCACGAAAACACTTTGTAAACACACACGAAATTCGCTACAATTGTAGAAATAAACACGAGCGCTACTAGATGGCGACAAGATAGATAAAGTAAATTTCAACTTAAAACGGGCTTTTTTTTAAAGCAAAACTGCATTTGAATTACATTAATTGGTAGTTGAGAATAATTTGGATTTTAACATTTTACTATTTACCATACATGTATTTTGTTGTTTTCGATACGCTCCTTCATGACGTCATCTGAACGGTTTTGACGAATTTGAGATTCAAAACGAGCATACCGTATTATTTGTACCGTGGTTTTTTATAACTTGTTCTAAGAATATAATTTTTCGTAACCTAGGTACAGTTTTCAACTTTCTTTTCTTAAATACAATGCCCCCAATATTATTGCATTTTTAAAAGCGCCAGTTTAATAATTAAAGATGATTTTTACATGTAGGAATCAGCTAGTAATAAAACAAGTTTGGCAGTACTGACTGCATTTTGGGTCGGCTGTACGGAATATCACTTTCCCTCTCTGTGTTTGTAACTGTCAACTAGAAAAACGTTCTTTGCCTATATTATTTAGTAATAATTTAAATTTCTATTGTAAAATTACATTCAATAAAACTCAATATAAAAGTAACATCATCTGTGTTCGCTGAATTACCACATTACACGTATATACTTTAATTAAAGATGTATTTTTTTTATGGTTTAATGTTCATTTGTTTTTTATTATATTATAACTTAAACACAAACATTAAGTATTTTATTTTAACGGTTTATGAATAAAATACATATTATTTAAGATATGTAAATAAAATAAAATAGATAAACAATCACTGGAATCTAAGAAAGACAAAGTATTACATACAAAATTATTTGTTGACAGTTTTGACGTTTAACTATTATGCTGGTGAAATACTTATCATGATCTGCCCTATTAAAAATAGGTATTATTATTGTTATTAATCTTGTGTTGTTTTACAGAGATGAAATAAAACATTATTACGTATATTCATTCACGAAAAACAAACGTTACATTAGTGTGTACAAGCCATACGCTACATTTCGCGGGAACATACATTACAGCGTTACCAACATATATTGTTAATGTCAACATATAGTTTTCATTTTTAACAAATATTTTTGCTAATCATCATGAAATTTCATTTTTTTTAAATATGTCATTAGCTTCATTCATTCAAACTTTAAATGCTTATATCTCAAGAAACTTTCCCGATATTGAATAACATGCTTTCCTTCAGATACTATTTCCCTATATAGTTCTTGCAAATTCAAAGTCGTCACTTATTATATCATTTATTAATTTATATTTCTTTATACGTATTTATATCGTTTAACAGCTAGGCATTTCATAACACGGGCCTTGCTGGCCGCAGAAACCTTCGAGCAAGCGCAGAAAATACTTCGAGATTCTGGCACCGGCGCAGCGGACGGATGTTCCGTCAATATGACATTTCTAAGACAAGATGGCGATCGCCTGTTCCACAACGCAGAGATGGCGCCAGCTTACGAAGAAAATCAGGAATCCCAACTTAACATTTTGACAATCAGTCCGGGGGAAAGTACGATACATTGCAATAGGTATTAAAAGTATTAGTATTATATATTTTTATGTATATACAGGGTGACTTAAAAGCACCAGACCAACTCCGGAGAGGTGATAAAGCAAAGTCGTCCACTGGCTCTATAAATGTATATAAAATATCTATAGAAAGTTATTTTTTTCTTCACGCTCAATTAGGTGTTAATAGAAGATTAGGAAACTGTTTAAGAACGGATATGGAGAAAATTTCGAACATTTATTCGATTGTAAATTGACGAAGTCAGTGACACTTTTGTAATTTGACGTTTTTCATTAAATTTTTAGGTTTCTAATGGCTACAATTTTATTATTCATTAACTTAGGGTAAAACTTTAACCTTAGCGTGAATTACACAATGTTGCCAGATAGTCTTATTTTCAAATTACATTTAAAAAAAAATTAAACTTCTAAAGGAACTTCGATTGCATTTTTTTTATCGTCAAATAATGATTCCTTAAAACTTCCTAGAACGTGATCCGGTGCTTTTGAATCACCCTGTATAGCGTGTACACAATATTGCTTCGTTCGGTTCTGAATCGAAAATCTCAGTGTGAATTACTTACCATTTTTTAAAAAGTTAAAACTTCTAAAGACGTGTCGATTGCATCTTCATCGTCAAATAATAATTCTTTAACGCCTCTTACAAGGTGGTCCGATGTTTTTGAATCACCCTGTACAACGTTTGTATACATTTTCGATAAAGCTGCGCGCAGCGACTTTCTTTATATTTTATCAAATCATTGTTAGTTTGTTCATTGTAGGTTTCCTCATTCCGTAAGTTTTCTGCATTAACTTATTTTAGTACCACCTTCATAGTTTTAATCATCTTCACTATTAATACTTGCCTCTTCATCGTTTTTACTACCATTTTCTTCAGAAACTATAGCTTCCCCATTTAACTGTACCTCCATATTAACAATACCCATTGCTTCCTCTTTGTAGGATAATACACAATTTTACACTCAGAATCGCATTGTAAAATTATCATCAAAATCGTAACCATCATAATATTCTTCATTTTGTTCATTTTTCGTCGTAAAACACATGTATGCTTTCAAATCTCTGGTTTTCTGAAGTTACTAATTTGTCTTCCTCTTCCCAGGCGCGTAGACAACTTGAATTTATAGGGGGGTAATGGAGATGATCTTTTTATTTTAACTAACACACGCACGGCCTGCTCGATCCTTAGACTTATAGACCTTAGATTATTTCTTCTGGGAATCTCTGAAGTCAATAGTTTCGCTACTCCAGTGGAGAATTTGGACGATTGCGAAAATCGGGATAATTGCTCGAGGGTAACTCACTTAGAAACGACCCTGGTGTGTTTGAAAGAGTTCGACAGTCAACTGACGAGAAGAATTGAATGCTTGTATCCAGGCTGGAGAAGCCATTTCGAAAAATTTATTGTAGATTGAGCAACTTTTACACGTACTTTTGATAATAAAATGTTGTTACTGTCGCAAATTCTTGTTTCGCCCTGTATCTTCGAAACAAAGGGGTTTTTCAAAAATCATCATAGGACAAAATATTCTTAGAATAGGCCAAGGAATAACCCCTTGAATTTTTGCCGCATGTTTATCTAACACCCTGTAAAATTTTATTTTTTTTGATAGTACTAGGGTGATACTGTATAATTTATTTATTTTGTTTGTCATCGAGTTTATTTTTTAGGCATTGTATTTCTTGTGATGTTGATATTTCTTTTCGTTAAGATTAAACAACTGTTTCAACTAAAATTCGCCTTCAGAGTGTCTCTGTTTATTTTGTTTTTATGCTTGACATTGTTAATAAGGTTATTGCAATAAAGACATTTATACATTATTATTATCAATCCAAGTTTTGGTTGAGATTGCTGAATGCAAATACCTCTTATTGTATAGCAATTTTAATTCTTTATTTATAATATTCCACCGGTTATTCTTGTTACAGATACTTAAGAACTAAGAATTCCGGAACAACCATCATTCATGCTGGACAGCAGTGACGTCCGTCTTAAAATCTTGCAGAGCTACGTCACTCCAAAACAGAAAGAAGATCTAGCGAAAATGTTAGGCGACCAGAGTGATCCAGTTTATCATGTCTTCCAGGACACTGGTGCGAATCAGAAGATCAAAACGGTTGCTGTCGGTAAGAAAAAGATTTACTTATTTAAAAACATCAACATTATACGCTTTTGCACATTAAGTAGTATACAGGGTGATTCTCAATATATGCGACAAACTTTAAGCGCTGATTCCTGGGTTATTTTATCATAAGGGAAGATTCATAAGAACATATGTCCAAAATCGCTTAGTGTTCTAAAGTTGTACAATCTTTAATAGTAAGTTAACATAATTAATGTTTTTATTATAAATTAACAAAATAATTAGTAAAATAAAATTAACTTATACTAACTGTTGAAAATGACCGCCCCCAACTGCAATACAAGCTTCTATCCTCCGTCGTATTGACTGGGCGAGTCCGTACTAAAATACCAGGGGTATTTCGAATTGTTTGAAAAGTTGCGAGTAATGCTTTCTCAGTTTCATCGACATTTTCAATGGAGTCGTATGAATTAATTGATTTAAGGTGACACCAGAGAAAAAAATCCAAAGAATTTAAGTTTGGAGACCGAGAGAGGCACGGTTGTGGACCTCCCCGTCTATCCACCGATCGGATACGTATTGTCCAAAAACTCGCGAGCAACTAAACTAAAATGCGCTGAAAGACACTGTCATGCATAAAATACATTTGTAATCTTAATTGCAACGGGACTTCTTTCAGCAGTAGGGGTTGCTCCTCTTCAAGGAAATTGCGGTATATCTCGCATCGGTAAAAAATGTGGATCTATCAAGTGATCTCCAACAATTACGGCCCACACATTGATAGAGAATTGATGTTGATGACCGGCATTCACTAGTTCGTGCGGATTTTTTTTCGACCCATATGTGAATTAATTATGAAAATTTAATAATCGCGTGTCTAGAGAAAGTAGCCTCATCGGTAAAGAATATTTGAGCCAAATAGTCAGGATTTTGTGCGATTTTTGTTGCATCCATTGACAAAAAAGGCCACTCTTTCCGGAAAAATCTGCCGGCAAAAAGTGCTGCACCCGTTGAATGTGATATGGGATACAACAGTTGATCTTTCCATATTTCTTCAAACTGTGGCCTGTCTAATGTTTAAAGCAAACACAATTTTTCTGGTGCTTGTAGTAGGGTGTTCCTGAATTTCATTTAGTACCATTTCTTCAACTTGTGGAGTTCTCACTGTAGATGGGTGCCCGTTATCAGTCGTCCGTTTTTTTTTTTAAATTTCCCGTTTCCACTAAGACGTTGGTGAAGACGGGCAAATATTGAATGATGTGCGGATGATACGGTTTTCGGGTATCGTTTCTTCATAAAGACGTCTAGCAGCACCGCGAATTTCCATTGGCAAGACCGTAAACGAAATGCATATCCACAACATCTCTCAGCGTTCGATGTTATTCATTTTAGAAAACAGAAACTGGCAATAAACTGAATGAATACTCTGCAAACTATTGACAAATATTGAAATGACAAATAAACAATTCCCTCTCAACACAATCGTTTTTGAAGAACCAACTGTGATATTATATCGTGTTAGTCTACTTCATATTTCGTATTAAACATCAATAACTTTAAAACAATCCGTTGGCATATACTCATATACTTTTTATGATCAAAAAACGTCAGGAAATCAGCTCTTAAAGTTTGTCGCATATATTGAGAATCATCCTGTATAATGCCGATTTGGAACCACATAATTTTGAACGCACAAATTCAGAAATATTTATCGATTTTACAGCACATTTTTACTTAATTCTTTCTCATGCCGTACTCATGTATTTATAGCATATTTATCAAAGAACCAAGTTTTTTTTCTTATATTTCATCGTACACATTAAAATTCAACATGAAAATGTTTTATTATCTAGTTTAAGGAGAGGATAAAACGCCCTCCGCTATAAATATTGATAAACAAACACTTATGTTATTTATGGAATTTGGTTTGAATATCAGTCATATATCATCTAGATCTAGATTCTTGCAAAATTATGTAATTCATTCTTACTGCGGTTCAATGGTAAATACTTTCTATAAAAAATATATAATCAAACTATATTTGTCGCACCTAAATGTTGTTAAAAAATTAATCATAAATGTATTTTTAGTCATATATTACGTATTTTCTAGCAAGACCTCTAAAAGTGAACGTAAACATGAACATTAAACGTAACGTAAAACGTAAACGTGAACATTGAACGTAATGGTTCTAGTAACATAATGTCTAATGTCAAAAATATAAGTGTGGGTATTAATAGTCAAATTTTTGATTTGAGAAATTTTGACAGCAAAATTTTAAGAAACGCTATATTGCCTAATAATTCGCCATTAAACCAATGATTGATGAAAAATAGTTGATCATTCGCATCGCGGAAAGTAGTGTGGATCAGGCACAATATTCTTCGATCTCAGTGTATTTTCTTTTCTTTAACAGGTATTTTCGATTGCATTCAAAGAACTTGGTCGCTGTACTCTGACAATCCAGCGAGCAACGATCCTCTTGCGGTGATACCATTGGTGCTTAAGAACAAATGAGTCATTCCATGAGTTTATGTACACCAAACAATACAAAGTATTACTGACAAATTGACGGTATCCTTCTTTACGCACTGATAGTACAACATACAAGATTAAAAGCAACCATAAATGGGTAATACTGAGATCGTGAGTTTTTGTGTGACAGCAGAGAAAAAGAAGTTCTTTTAAAAGCTGTGGAGGGATTACAAAAACAAACAACATTGAATAAAAACGACGTGTATTTTATTTGCTTAGTGGACTGTAAATTCCAGTATTCTGATGACCTGCCATAAGCCTTGACTCTGAAATAGATGCTGATACAATGTTTCAGTTTTGCCAACATATAAAATTTAATCCGTTAGATGCGCTTAAAATTCACCAGATTTGAAAAAAAATCGTAAAAATTTGAACAGTTTGAAATCATTCCTCAACTTTGTGTGTCTATGACTTTCCCATACCAATTGAAAAAAAAGATCGTTTGGACACACATCCTTAATTTTTGATATACTTACATGATATGGCAGTAGTCCAAATGAATCTACTGATTTGGTGATTTATATATGATGTATGCATTAACGGAAAAAGACATGTTTCCCCGATTCAAATCTCGAATTTAGTTGAATTGATTTTAGAAAAAATAGGCGCTAAATTCAAATGAATTCGAACGATCTTTGATCACCTTGCAAGTGCTTTCAACATTGGTTTACATTGGTTTGTTGTTATTAGTTATTAGTCACTGCAAAGAATTTACCAAGTGTATTAAATCATTATATGACAATGTTAATGTTTACAATCAACATTTTGGTATAATTATATATTACAAAAATCACTAGAAAATTAAGCGATTTGCTAGTTTCGCTAAAAAAAATCCGCAATCAACTAAACGTGAATCTCTACCGCCAAATGCAATGTTAGTTAAGCTAGAACTAGCGGGAAATCCTCTAAATTGGCAACACTGAATGTCTTATGGGTAATTATAAAATTTAAAATTAGCGAAGTGTCGCCATCTGGCGGCAACTATCAATGTTCATATAATATAGGATCTTACAACAC
>RXPK01000269.1:393044-432783 GCA_004143645.1 Protaetia brevitarsis
AATATGTCAATATTGAAAGAAAAGGATGTGAAAATAAAAATATATTTAATTTGTGTCTTCGCTCTCATCTTCTGATCCGCAATTAACTGTCAGAACAAAGTCATTGTTTGCTTCACATTCGTTCCACTCTTTAATTATTTTCTCTGTGTGATTTATGAATTTTGGCGTAGATAGATCTAGTCGACGGCTGGTCGCAAGCAATCTTTAGCCACATCCCAAACTTTTTATGACGCCATAACATCCTAAACAATCGCTTATTATAAATATCTTTTCGCATGTGCCCATATCATTCGATAGCATGGAATCTCAGTGAACAGAGGGAGTCAGAAAACTTCATATCCATGTGGCCAGTATCATCATAACATAAACCTGAACATACATTCTATACGCACATCCATTTTTTTTTCTCCGACAGCACATGTTTGGCATCAATCGTGGCTTGCACAGGGCTGTGAAGCACTCGATGAAAGAACAGCAGATTTCTTTCCTTCTGCGCTTATGTTGGACGGTACCCATATAGAAATGCAAAAGCATCAACAACTCCACAATTTGTAGGTAAGTTTTAATTTAATACAACAATTAAATTTACCTCATGACGCCATCAACGGATATTAAAAGGACTTCATATCGCTTTTTCCTCACGAAATCATAGCACGACTACAACTCTTGGCCAAGAACTAAGTCTTTTTTCCGGGTATCTTGAACTGTAACCTAAAAATGTTTTAAGTTGTGTATGTTCTAAGACTCTAAACTTACGCAAACTAAACGATGGACTTACAATAGTCTGAAAAGACTTTTGGTAAAAGAAATAATAGAAGTAATAAAATGCAAAGCTAAGAAGGGCAATAACGTAAAAAAACAAATGTCAATGTCAACGGAGCGGTAAAATGGGTTAAAATTGGCGTGGTTGCATGCACTGTAGAAACATTATGAACGCTCTATTTGTGCATTACTCGACGTATTCTATCTCATTCAACTAGTTTGTTGATATTAATAAAATATGGATGTATAGCTTAGTAGTATGACTTTGTTATATACTCTATCTCGCTTGTGTATATTAATGCTTCCAATTTTTTGAAAACTACGCTTGTCTTAGTTAATGACGTAACTACAAACATTCATGATTTGATCGTACCTTCAAAAACTCATTAAGCAACAAATAATTTTGAGTAAAAAGATATTAACACTGTAACAATATGATCTCAGAAGCAAATCTACTTTGAAACATTCAAACATGAGTGTATATTTACAGTTTATGTCTTTTTATGTATTTTTTAAACATGAAAAGTAATTCTCTCAGAACTTTATCTGTTTTATATGTCTTAATTTTTCAAATTGATACATGTAATTAACGAAAAAAATGAAAATAATTCTAACAATCTAATATTATTCAATAATAATTAAAAATCACTTTCGCCTAGTTTAAGTTTTATGGCATTTCTATCCATAACCAATAAGAAACGCCAACAACACACATTCTTTATCGTAACATGCATGGGCAATATGCAAATCTCTCCAAACAATTTCACACGCAATAATCAGTCGACTTAGTTAATATAAACATAACAGAAAATCACCGCTATTTTATCATTGCATTTCGCGTCATATTAAATCAACACGCATATCGATAATCATCGACAAAGTTTAAATAAATTCACGCATTTTCACGCTTGTAGAGCTAATGGGACAACCGAAACAGCACTGAACCAGTGTAAATCACTTTACATAGGGTGCGCCCTAAATAAAATGAAGAGCCCGAGGACGCTGGGCATCTCGGGGAACATTTCTGCGCATGTTACGCGGGACACTTACCAGGATACGCTATGAACTATAACCATCACGGCTTGGTGTTATGCGTCAATACGCTGGCCGCTGAAAAATTACAAACAGGAAAAACGCGTACGTCAAACGTTTTTCTATTTATTTGAAAACTGCTATAGTCGTTCCTCGTTCCCATACATGTAACTTAAAGACGCGGAATGTGTTGAGGATTGTAGACTGAGAATTGTATTACTTAGTTGCTTCTCTAAAATCTGTTGTCGTCTTTTTATCGTGGCCGATCACTCTTAGAATAAAACACAAATATTCTATATACTTAAGTGTTACGAAGATAACGATACACAAAAAAAACGAAACGAATCTCGAAACACGAATGTAAGGTTTTAATCGTTTGACAATCTAACGTCTTAACGGCTATATGCCCTCTAGTAGGATTAAGAGAAGCGCGTCAGGTAGAGATCTACGTTATCAAATCATTGAAAAATTGGTAAATAGAACAATAATAACATTTCTCAATAGCAACGAGATCCGTTAAATATGGGCGACAATTTGGATTTAGGGAAGGATTATCGACGGAGTACGGGGCAATTGACTTTATTCAGAATGTACATGAAAATTCAAATAACAAATACATACAAAGTTGCAGGCATTTTCTATGATTTGACTAAAGCATTCGACAGCTTAAATCACTCTATTTTACTAAAAAAACTTGAAAGAATGGGAGTTAGAGGAAATGTAAAGGAGTGGTTTAAATCATACTTGAACAACCGTATAATAGAGGTTAAAATAATGATATTCTGTAGCTGTTATGATCGTTTCCTGGAGGTACTCAGGAATGTTTTAGGGCTATTTCTGTTGTTTGTCAATGACCTGCCAAACAATATTACAGCTGGTGTAGTCTTTATGTATGCTGATGACACTACAATCCTAGTAATGTACTGTTCTACTTGGTTGTTATTTGATTGTGCAATTGAAACACGTAGCTTTTACTTAGTAATCTTATGATTAACCTTACAACATGCATCGTACAACAATCTATAACATAATAAAACGTACATTGTACATCAACTGACAGTTAAAAGTTCGAGCCGTTGCCAACCAAAAGTTATTATTGGCGGTAATTAGAAAATCTGAGCTAATAGACATTACAAGTAAGTGCACCAGATACGTTTTTTTTCTGTCAAGGAAGCTATTCAGCAGTAAACTGAAGTTCCATTGCTGGGTTAAACCAATTCACTTATAGACTACGAGAAGGCAAAGTTATTGAATTTACTTTTTATAAATGGAACGCTGGGACGCTGAGCAGCATTCAACTTAACAACATAGATATTCAGAGCAAGCCAACTGTGGGATTTCTTGCCTTGGTATTTGATACTCATCTTTTATGGTCAGACAATTTGGCGATCGTTGCTTCAAAGTTAAATGAATGTTATCACGATATTCGAAACTTACGGGGTCAATCAACTTTAGGTTCAAATTCTTTGTTGAGTGTCTATTATGGTTTAGTATACCCGATCTTATATATTATGTGTGACTGGGGAAGGCTGCATGCACAGGCCGCACACATATTCAAATTCAAAAACGAAAAGGAAATTTTCATCTACTCCTCAACTACATCAGAGATACCCAGGTAGCACACATATTTATAATATCTATTTTATGATTTGACAAATATTATATGTATGAGAAATATTCGCCAACATAAACAACACATTTATATATAATATTTGTTTATAACTGTGCCATATATATTTAAAATCATTTTATTATACATGGAAACAATATTATATCACACACATTCCAACCCAAAGTTAACATCAACATATAAGCAATATTTATAAATATTGCGAGATTTAATATTGATTGCAAAATATTTTTTGAATATTATTTTATAATCGTTTTCCAATATCTTATTTTGGTTTTACGAAACATTTATTTAATATTATTTTATATGGGAAATATAATCAGCGTATAGCACACAATATTTATACAACATGAATTTAATATTTAACACAACTACTATATCTACATACATGAAAATATTATCAGGTTTTACTTAACCAACAAATAGTAGTGTTTTGTTACACTTTGAGATATTCATGTAAAAAAACAAAGCACAAGATTGGGTTGGTCATAATTTCGGTTATCTATTAAAAATTCTTAATTCATTGGCTTCTAACAGCATTTTAATCGAATATCTAAACATTTATATATAATTCGTGGTCGTATATTGAAAGAATTAATAATATATTTTTAAGTAGAATAACGCATGTACAAAATATACTCTATTTTAAACAAAAATTAATATCTCCTCTCTTATTATTTTAATTTGTATTTAACTATCAAATTACTGGCTTTAGGTTTACAAATTTTCATCTGCGGTTGTCCAATCCTACTTGCTGTTTGGAGTCACGTGAGTTAGTGCATATATCGTATCGTAAACAAGTGATAAGCAGTGCTGCATACACGTGAGTGCGTGAGTGGAGTCATAGCAGTGGTGTGTAGTTTTGTGGTCCATGATTGTGGGTTATAAAGAACAGAAGTCGTGAATAACATTGCACAACTGGTTATAATTGACAACTGGTAATGCCGTAATTATAAATTTAATAGGTAAGAACTGTTACAACGCAAGTGTACTGCTTGTTTACAAAATAAAGTTACGAATAGAGGTATGTCGTCCAACTCGAAATTGTACATAAGTATCATTGGTCAACACAACACTTAAAAAAATATGAAATTAGCAGCCTACAGAAATGGAGATATGCGGTAACAAATATCAAAAATATCGGTGAACATATTGGGATATTGCAAAATATAGCAAAAACAGTAATTGATGGTAAGAGGAATGGTTACACGATGCAGTACATTAACAAGATTTTTTTGTAGTAAAGATGACAGAAGGATGAAACAACGAGAATGAGAACGAATGCTGTTATGACAGCGTTGATACAGGTGGCAAGGCTTTTTAAAAGTAGACAATATTTCAATAATTTCTATATAATGTTTTGTATTGTTTTATTTAAATTTTGTTTCCCTTAATACAATAGTAGCATAAAAACTTCCATCAAGGTTTAAAATACTGCCAAAAATATATATTACCGTGAATATTTCGATTTTAGCTATCAGCGGTCTAAGTTCTACGAGCACCCCAGTTTTAGTGGTAAGTTGTACAGTATATGAGTAGTAAGATGTTTTATACAAAAGTTGATGTGTTTGCAGAATGTCTTGAGGCGATTGTTGGTATGGAATATTTGCTAATAAAACAATGTCCAAATTGGTTGTATATAAAATTTAATCCAGTTGCCACAAGGATGAGATCGACATACGAGGGTACCAGAATGAATCATTAAAAAGACAGTATCAGTATACCTAGCGCAATCAAAATCTTGTATATCTAAGTAATGTGCATTTGAATTATTTAATCTTTGAAATAAAAAAAATTAGCACACGTTTTTGTCTTGTAGAAGTATGCCGTCCAGCATTAACCCTTTTTTTTGTATATGTATGTTGTTAATATGTAGAGTATGTTGAGAATTACTGGTTATCTTGTGTTGCTTAAATATTGTTAATCCTATTTTTTTATTTTGCAGTAGAACCTCTCATTACCGGAATTATATGACAAAAAAAGTTCATAATGAATATTTTAATGTCTTCTCGATTATCAGGATTTTTCATTATCCAGACCATGTTAGCCTTCTTTTAGTCCGGATACTGGAGGTTTCTATGTAAAATAGGAATGGTGTTGTGACATAATCTCATATGTAATTTTCTAAGTTTACAGCAATAATTAGAAAGTGTTTATTAGGCGTCAACTTCTAACTGAAATACACTCGATTCCAAATTGTTTTCCTATTCGAATTTGAGATCAGATTTGAGTTCTGATATTTAAATCAATGCTTATAATATATTGTTTGCAAATGGAAATCATCATAGCAGATACTTTCACGAGACCATGCCACCATGTATATGGATATAGCAATATTAAAGCAACATAAGAAAACCAGTATTTCTCATTATCATGCTCTGCATTATATTAATTACAATATTTTCGAAATAAAAAAAAATCTGTCGTTTCCTATATGGAATATAT
The DNA here is from genome assembly GCA_004143645.1 of Protaetia brevitarsis. Classification (NCBI taxonomy): domain Eukaryota; kingdom Metazoa; phylum Arthropoda; class Insecta; order Coleoptera; family Scarabaeidae; genus Protaetia; species Protaetia brevitarsis. The sequence goes on from RXPK01000269.1 coordinate 398,914, forward strand.
ATTTGAAAAAAATATTACACCTATATAAAAAATAAATATATGCTACATATGTATTGGATAATATGCGAGAAATATTAGTTAGCAATATTTATGAAATAAAAAAAAATCTGTCACTTCCTATATAAAATATATATTGGCAAAAAAATATTTTACTAATATTTGGTGCTACCTGGGTACATAGAAAGTCGTCAGTTATTATATGATATAACCTATTCTTCTTATTAATTTATACTTCTTTATATTTATTTATCGTTGAACAGCTAGGCATTTTATAGCGCGGGCTTTGCTGGCCGCAGAAAACTTGGAGCAAGCGCAAAATATACTTCGAGATTCTGGCACCGGCGCAGCAGACGGATGTTCCGTCAATATGACATTTCTCAGGCAAGATGGCGATCGATTGTTCTACAACGCAGAGATGGCGCCAGCGTACGAAGAAAATCAGGAATCCCAACTTGATATTTTGACAATCAGTCCGGGGGAAAGTTCGATACATTGCAATAGGTATTAAATGCATTGATATTAATTTTTTTACCTATACACAAAAGCACCGGACCAACTCCGGAGATCAGATAAACCAACATCCACTAGCTTTAAAAATGTAAACGAGGTATCTATAAAAGTTATTTTTTTACGCTCAAAAATAGATGATGACGTAGAAAATTAGGAAACTGTTTGAGAATGAATGGACAAAATTTAAACATTCATTTGATTGCAAATTGACGAAGGCAGTGTCAGTTTTGTAATTCGGCGTTTCATTAATTTTTTTTTAGTTTCTGTAATGGTTACAATTTGATAATTCATTGACGGAGAGTTGCACCTCACCGTGAATTACACAATGTTGCCGAGATTGTCTCATTTGAAATACAATTTTTTAAAAATTAAAACTTATTGCATTTTTGTCGTCAAATAATGATTCTTTAACGCCTCCTAGAAGGTGGTCCGGTGCTTTTGAATCACCCTGTATAATGTGTATACAAATTATCCGATAATTTGCGCGCAGTGACCTGCTTCGTTCTGTTTTGAATCGAAATTCTTGATGTTAAAATGTCGTATCATGTTTCGTATGTGTTCTGTATAGGAACTCTGTAACTCAAATATCAATATAGTTCATTTACCATAACAGACGAGGTACGTCATTACTTGCAAATTTGGGCCATGCAATAACATATTATTAAAATAACAACTAACATATACTTATTCAATGTTCAATTAAAGATACTATGTTGATGCCTACTGCCTTTTATAAGTTGCATGCTTGTCACATCTTCCCAATGTATTCCCACCAATTTAGTTATTGCTGTCAGCTGTCAAAGGATTATATTCTGCATTTGCAGTAAAGTGTGGGAATTTGCGTTTATACTTGGTATATATTTGTTTAAAATAAGTAGTTATTACAACTAAATCATACCGAAATCATTGTGTAAACGTCGAGGAGTTAATAGTTTCGTTAATCGTGTATTTCGACGCAGAAACGCGAGACAACGGGCCATTACTTCCGTTAACTTCCGTGGCGAGAAGTATGTGTAAAATCATATATTTTAATGTCATATTCTGTACAGTATTTCGTTTTTAGAGAGCAACGAATCTTCAAACATTCATGTTGCAAACATATAGCAAAATTTCATCCATGAGTAAACAAGGAATTACATCCACTAACCAAAACAAATGCATCACGAAATAAATGTTTGTAAAAACGTAATAATCCTAGTTATTGTCAGCTATGTGCTCAATATGATACTGGAAACACAATTTATGACATGTACGAAAACATGAGTATATAAAATATTGTTTACAGAAGTGGTTCTTTCACATACATTTTTCCAGACTAACATAACACATTAAAATTTTTGAATAGGGCTCTTAAAGAAAAAACACATTTCTGTGGTTGAAACACATTGTTGTGGTAGATTTATTTGTGTCTCAAAGAAAGGAAGTTTGTTACGGAAACGATGGGATGAAATATGGCAGATCGGAGGATGCATACAATTGTATCAAGCGGATTGAATTAAATTAGTTTGAAAACTTGACGTATTTGGTGTACAACATATTGGAAACGAAATTCAGAAGTAGTAAATCAGAGAGATTTGTTTGGATAGAGAAGAAGCTTGCATGCTAATAATTACTGTGAATACTTTAAGCGATAATGATCCCGATTAAATTTATCGTACTCACTTGCGCCTTTTTGTTATTTTTCCACCGCTATCATGATAACCATACTTTAAAGTCTGATTTTCAAAAAGAATCATCACTAATATTAACGGTAAATGTTATTTTTAAGAGTTTGTTTATTCACCTGTCAAACGTGTTTTGACAGTTAAATAACCTCACGGTTTGTTTACGTTTTGACGAACAGAAAATTTGCAACACGGTCGTGACGTCATAGCAAACTGACTCACGTAGTACCTCGTCTGTTATAGTAAATGAACTATAACGTATTTGGTACTCTGTAAGGAAACCGATATTGACTTCGGTAGTGCTCGGAAAATATCAACTAACTGCTTACTTTTGGTCTAAATCTTGTCGAAATTCCTAATAGGTTCAGTCAAGTGCCCTAAAGTAATTTTTATTAACCTTTTTGTTTGACTTGGATTTTTTTTTTTATAATTTCAGAATTTTGTTACAAGAGTTTTTATAATTTAATTTACTTATCATTATTAACTATTTTTTATATCAAATTAAATTGTTAAAAAAAGTAAGCACGTATATTTATTATTGCGTAAAAATTGTGCTAATTTCATTTTTCTAATAAAACAATTTGTGATATATGTGATATAAATTTAATAAATAAATTAAACAATTTAAGTTATATAGTAATACATTGGTACAATAATAAATAAATAACTACAATAAATATTCTATTGTATTTCTACTTTTACTTAAGAAATTGACTAGAATAACGATTTTGAAGAAACGTAGATTTGGCAACACTGTGGCCGTGAAATTTTTGTCTGAAATATCTTATTATATGGCAAATTTATTTCTTATCTAGTATACTACAGGTTATTCTTGTCGCAGATACTTAAGAATAAGAATTCCGGAAGAACCATCACCCATGCTGGACAGCAGTGATGCCCGTCGCAAAGTCTTGACGAGTTACGCCACTCCAAAACAGAAAAAAGATCTATCTAAATGTTAGGGGATCAGAGTGATCCAGTTTTTAGTGTTTTCCAGGACACGAATCCGAATATTAAAACGGTCGCTGTTGGTAAGAAAAAGATTTTCTCGTTCAAAAACATCGTCAATCATACGCTTTTATTATACAGGGTGTATCAGATATACAGGTAAATATAATGTGGCAGCTGTAATCATATACAATCAAAAAGTCTTAATGCACAGGGGGTCTATCTGTAAGCATTAACGAGAAAAAAAAAATTATAAATGCCATGGGCTAGAGCCGCACCTGTGCCCAACCTTAAATGCCTGTCCCGAGTATACCCCCAATATCACTATCATTCAGCCATGACCGCTGTTAGGTTGTGTGGATCGCGCTTGGAGTGCAAGCCACTTCGAACAATTTTATTTAAATTCTTCCCGTCTCGAAAAAACGATCCTTTTAAGGACATCATGTTTCATATAAAGAAATCGAAGCTTGATGCATCGGCAAAAGCGCCGGAAGGATAGATTCATTTTCCGCGCGATATCATAGTAAAAGTTTGCAAATTTTCTGTATCTACATTTATTTCTGTGTAATTCGATTCCATTCATTTTGCGTTATTTGGATTAAATAAATCCAAAAGATATAACTCAGATTCATGTGGTACCTCACGATCTCGACCAAAGCAAATGAAAAATATTAACGTTTTTTGTAACTACTGAAGTCGCATATCGGTGAAACTAGAACTTCTTTTCAGGATATTAAAAATAATACTTTGTAGACTTAGCGTAAATGCTCTTAACAAAACAAAGGAATGTTTATTTTATAAAAAGAAGAAATTTTAAAATGCCTCAGTTTGCTATGTTTAGAAGGGCTTTAATTTATTCAGAAGACGTTAAATACTTACGGCATACCATTAAGAATAATAACTAAATGAGTGCATGTATTTTACATAATACCACGCTTAGCGGTGCTTACATGACGTTTCCTTCGATCAGGCCCGGACTAAAGCATTTTGGCTCTAATTTTACCTTTTTTTTAATTCTTTAATGATGAATCCGATTTCGGTGGGTTTTACTTTTAATGTGTGTAGTTAAACACCCAAGCAAAATTTACTTTTTTATTTGATACACCCTGTATATTGTGATAGATGTGATGTCGCATTAATCAATCGGAAACAAAGACATAAGAATCTAATTGCGTATGACATTTCAATTTAAAAATTTCAACATTCAAATCAGCATGAAAGTTAATCAAAATTTAATGAATTAGTTATTTAATAGATTAGTTGATTAAAGAAAAATAAATGTCAGAGGAGTACGCCATCTATGAACAACAATATACATTCACATATATTCATGAAGGAAAACAAAATGTACACATGTCAAAATTCAAAAACTATGTTAATTTAATGTAAAAATTTGATCAATTTGTAAACAATACATTGGTGAAAAGGATATTAGCAATAGGTTGAACGTTTTTTCAAATGAGATGAAAACTCTAATAGCCAAATTTAAATTTCCCGCCACAATTTTTAATGAATTTAACGTAAAGGCTTTAAAATAACTGTTAATGTAATACAAAATGGTGGGAAATTTTATGTATCAACGTTGAAATTACTATGAATAATTGCGGCAAATTTAAATTTGGCTATTAGCGAAGTTTGTTCGTTACATCAATGGATTACCAATTTGAATTTTGAACGTCAATGTATCTTGACGGATCCTATTGTCAAATCATGTGGACCCAATGTCATGTCTTCATTTGAGGATCCAAAAATTTTACAAGGAGGCGTAGAATGCGAGCAAGCGTCGCTTGCTGAAAAACTTAAATTGAAGCCTACTAACCTTCGAAAAGGCAAGACCTCAGTTCAATTACTCCTGCGAATTTTGTCCATAACATAGAAAATCCTAATTACAAAGTATGCATCATTAAAAAATCAATATTTGAGAATCCGCAAAACCAATCCCTGAACTTGAATTAAATTCGTTTATCGACAATCAGATCAGTTACCGGCGATTCCCGATTTTCCTGAACCAGATCAACCGATCCTGAACAGACACATCCCAGATATAACGCACCCTACAAGCAAGTTACGCATCATTCAAGACTATAGTCTGTTTTTAATCTAAGAGGAGCAAATAAAAAAGCCACATTTACACTGTACCATTATTAAATGGTGGTGTCAAATCTATCTAAAAATAAACGTATTATTTCAATCCTATTCTAAATTTAATGATACTTATAAGAAATTTCACTTTAATATGTTCAGCAAATTTTGGGGTTAGGAATTTGTATCAGCGTTGAACGGTTTGCAGTCACTTAGGGAAATTTGTATAAGTTGGTACTATTGTAGGTTAATATTTGATATGTATTTATGGTACGAAACAATATCCAGTAATTTTTACCATCAAGGTTGGCCATTCTGATTCACATGTCGTTTAAGCATAGCATAACTCTCGTTTGAACGTTTAGAAAACGCGGTAATTTTGAAATTTTAATTTCGACGCATTCATGTTCTCGACAATGAATTCATATTGCAAAAAGTGGAATTACTAGTGAAAACGTAATTGTTGTTAATTAAGCGGACTCACGTAACTTATCTGAGATAATAATACCTTTAGATTTATGTCTGATTTTACACAGGTTCACATTTCGATTTTTTTACAAAATAAAACCACTTTTATTCACACTTAAATGTTTTTATTACACATGAGAGATTGATCACTATCGAGGTACAACACTATCGTGCGTACGATGCCCGGGAAGCGGGTTATTAAGCATGCAAATTGAAGGAGAGGACATTTTTGGCAAGTCTTCCATGCATCTCCACACGTACTGAGAGAATAAGAGGGGAACTACTAGCTATTCGTTATTTTTTTGATGTTAACGTGCTTCAATCGGAAATTCTCACCCTGCAAGCCATCTGACATGGGAGAGAGCACACTTATGTTTTAATACTGATAAATATAGATGACACTGGGATGTTAAAAATTTGATTTTACTAATTTAATTAATGTATCATTTTTATTTATTTTTTTTATGCCACGCAGTATGTTACTTTGTAGCGTTACACTGTTGAAAATATTACGGTGTTGGCGTTAATTTTGCGCTAGTCAAATATTTTAGTGTTGATTTTTCCAAACTTTGCCAGACGAGTTGACTACGCGTATTAAATACAACCAGAAATCGCTAAGAATTTCGTGTGAATTCCTTTGTTCAGATATGAGGATTGACTATTTTCTAGACATTCAGAAGCGTCAACCAATCAGAAATTTTTCCTTCGGATAGAAATATAGAAACCCCACCTATTCTAATACAGTATTGCATTATACGCACCACCTGCATTGCACGTGTATCTGTTTTCGTGTTTGATTCTCCGTATTAACATATTCAAACAAATCACCAAATGTGACTGACTTGCAAAGTGTAACCTCGTGTTATTAAACGTTAATTCCAGTGGGCATAAAAAATTTCAACATCTTAAAGATGTATTGGGAACATCTATTTACGCAATTAGTTATAGACTTGAAATCAAATAGCATAATTCACTTAATTTATAATGGTGTCTCAAAAAATCATTTTTCAAATGGTACGTTTATTGAAACCAAAAATTGTGAATGAGTGGTTTTGCTCTATTTATAATTGCGAAAACGTCTTAAAGAGAGAAAATTTATAGCACTAAGAAATAGGAGTTGGATATTAAAAAGACGTTGTGAGAAAATGGTGTTAAACACCCAATAGATCGCATTCATTTAGTTAAACAGCTAGTAAATTTGTCTAGTCTAAGATCAATAAAAATGTGACTAGAAGTATTTAATAATCCACGTGTCAGTTGAACAAAAATAACCCCTCAGCATAGACAATACTTGACATCTTTGCCTCGTCAAATTTAAACTTCTATAGTTCTCGAAAAAATACACGAAAGATGTGGACTCCTGACTATTAAATTAGTCAAAAAAGTGTTAAAATTTTCAACAGTGTACAATATATACATATATGTTTTTCTTTAACAGGCATTTTCGACTGCATTCAAAAAACTTGGTCGTTGTACTCTGACAATCCAGCGAGTAACGAACCCCTTGTAGTGATTCCACTGGTGCTTAAGAAAAAATGTGGTTGTTAGTATCTATAGTACTAACGAATTAACTGACAAATTGACGGTATCCTTCTTTACGCGTTGATGGTACAACATTCAGATATAAAAGACAAATAAAAAGCTGAAACTGATTTATTCTTTATTTTGCACCGAGGTAGCTTGCACTGTAATATATGTACTTATGTAAATTTAAGATCGACATAAAAGTATTATACAAACATGTATACATAGCAATAAAAATTGAAAGTTAATATATGCTATTTAATTGCGTTTAATTCTTTCTAATCTTAGGTTGAGCAATAATGTTACGGAGTTCCGATAACTGCTGATAAAATGAATGTAATATTAATGATATTTCTTTGTATCCGATTATTACATTCAGAATTTAAATAACATAACAAGAACGAAAGAAATTACAATGTGATACCACTCCTAAATATAGTCATCCTTGTTTCTAAGTTTATCTTTATTGGTGATAAACCTACAACAAGTAATTTTGAATGTAGTTCTTTCTAATCTTTCTAGAAGATGTGTTAAAATCTGGCGGAAGGATTATATATATAGCAGTATTCTTATATATTTCTTGATCGACGATCTTTAATATTCTAATGTTGTATGTTAGTTATTATATGGCTTATGACAAAACAAGGTTCTTCAATTCAATACACGAATTATATTATGAAGAATTACAAGTCCTATTAATCCTATAATCAGAGTTTATTTTGCTGTGGAAAAATGTTGAAATTAAAAGCCGTTTTGTATCGATGATTTGCATGGCAACATGCGATTTGTGTGCATGTGTGTAATATGTTATTTTTCGTTGCTATGGTATCGCAATATTGTCTTATTCTTCTTCTATCCACGAAACTACACTTTCTACACTGACTTGTGATTAAAATAGGATAGAAGATTTTCCGAAAACATTTCTCTATTCTTATTACCAATTTAATGAGCGAAGTTAGCTACATACAAATTTCATACAATAAAGAATATTCCTGACATTAGCGACATTGGCGGCGTGTTGTAGTATCTTTCGATTATTTATCTTATAATTTTTTTTCAAAACGTTATATTTACATCTAATATACAACAATAGTATTTCTGATACTGTAAGAAATAAGGGAATTTATCTGTGGTAAGTAGCTCAACAACAGGTAAAAATCAATATAACATTAAGTGAAATAGTTTAGAATTTACAATTTTATAGCTTATCATACACTCAAGCGCAATGAGCTGTCAAAAGAAAGTTACATTTTCATCCCTATAAAGTTTCTACCTCAGGAATTAGTACCATTAGATCACGTAGGCGATTGAATATTCCTTGGTTAAATAACAATTAAAGGGCGAATGCTGCTAACAAATCATTTTTTCGGATGAACCTGGTTTTATCTAACAACTATACAATTTCAAAACATTGTATCTGGTCTGCAGAAATCCCCCGAATTTCGAGAACGCAATTGCATCCCAGAAAAGTTGGATTTGGTTAGCTTGTCCAGGCACGATAATAGGGCAAATTTTCTTGAGAAAACAAATACCCAACGTTACAACGATGTTGGAATTGTTTATGCAGGTTACAAGAATAAGCCTGAACAGGTGATTTTCCAGCAGATAATGCTCCGCCATACTGCTCGACAACCTGCAATATCTTCATGTTATTTGGCGACAGTGCGTTAGAGCACAGATGGCACCAAGATCGCCTGATCTAACACCATTGATTACTATGTTCGGCTATCTAAAAAATAGGATCTATAAGAAACCGCATGCATACCAAGAAGAACTGAGAGATGCAGTTTTTGTCACTATAATTATACTAATTGTTGTTATAACTTAAAGTAATAATAAATTTAGTTAAAACCAGTTAGTACTGAATGGTAAAATCTAATTTAGTAAGTTAAATTAATTACATTCATTTTTACAAGCAGAAACCCAATCCATAGCGTTTATACAATGCCAGTTCAAATTAGTTACGTTTTCCTTATTTGTGACAGATCCGTTTCTTCTTATGTTCCAACACGACTTAGTTAAACCTCATACAAACACGCGGCCATATACTACAAACCTGTTATTATCTATAGGACGGAATTGACAATCAATTTTGAATCATGTAGTTCAAATAAATGTTAAAACGAGATTATGATACGAAATTTGCGGCAAACTTATCTTTACAATATTAACGATACTTCACTCTTCTGCTTCTTTTAGTAAGAGTTAGATCGAAATGCGTATTAACTAACTGAATTTTACAACTTTTCGAAACTTATATAAGACGGAGTTTTTCCAATAAGATAAACGGCATTTAGCAGAATTTAACAAAGAATAAGTTCGCCACGTGCAGGTCTTTCGCGAATATCAACACACTCCCTTTAAATATAACGAAAAACAGTGGTCCCAAAACACAGCCCTGCGGCACTTATTCAAGCTTCAAACACTCATCGCTTTGACTGTAGAGCATATTTTGAACATATAGGTTTTGGCATGAAGTAATTACTTGTCCTTAAAACTTTTATTCCTTGTTTCAGTTTAATAGAGTGAATCCAAAAATAGAGAAGTATATACCTTTAGCAATCACATACCCAATACAAAAAGGTGCAGCATCAGAGTTCGATTTTGGCACTACACAACAGTCGTTCTAGAAAATATCTTTTTTCTTTTAATTTTCTCATAGTTATAATATTATATTAATTATAGAGAAATTCATCTATTAATTAAAACTTTCCTTGTGACAAGATGAAATTAAAAGCTGAAAAACTGAATAGTTTTAAATTAAAAAAAAAAATAAAGAGTTATTGAAATATTTTTAAAAATTTGCTAATTATAAGTAACACTTTTCAGTTGTACTTGAAAATGTTACTAAAAACTAGTAAGGAAACGTAGTATCATTAAATAAACGAAAAAGTTGATTTTCTCTATGACCTTGTTGGGTATTTTTAATGTTTTTATTCATTAACACCTTTAGTTTCTAAAAAATGGTTTAATAAAACTTTAAATCATTTCAACCTTTGACATACTGTAAACTACATCATAGAACAATCTACAATTATCTTACAATAGTTGTTGCCAACCTATGCAATATATTAAAACACTTCAAATATAAATATTTCTAAAATGCATATTTCACAGACCTAAAGACAAATTACCAGCATTCATCATTTAGCATTTAAAGATCAACACTAAATATTATTTTATCAGAGTAAAATTTATTAAAATAAAGTATTATTTAATATAAATACAATAAAATATGATCGTCATATAATCGAATGAAATTAATGAAAAGCAAGATCTTTGTGATGTAATCGCAGTTTGCAGTCATCAATAAATAATCATTAATAATGCTCACGATTTTAATCAATATTTTATGCTGTGATACAATTATATGCTTCACTCTGCTCACATTCAATAATAAAATGGTTTTTACATGCATGTATGCACCTACAATTATTATAAAGTAGTTTATTCTGCATCAGTACTATATCCATCTACACATCATCTAATATTCTCATAAATATTGAATCTAGTTCACTTCTCGATCTACTACTACTAGAGTCTTAAGTATACAGCGTTAATATATAAACGCCAAATGATAATTTGCAAAACTAACAATAAAAAATGCATGTGGATATAATGGAAGGAAATTGACTTTACTTGCACGCTAGAAACATCATTTACAATGATTTTTTTTTTTCATGGATTATATTCTGCTCCTAATAGTCAACTATATACTATCATCCAGGCTGAGGTAGAATAATGCAGCTTCCGCTCGCAATTCTAACGAAGTCGATTATTGATACATATTTTAACCAAACAGGATGTTTGTTCATTTTCACCAACTTTGAGAACCCTTTGGATTACGTAGGTGACATACCAGTTGTAATTTTCAACATGATTAAAGCAGAGATAGATCCCCATTTGGTATTTAATCATTATGGATGCCAAGGGTTTATTATCAACTGTAAAAATCCAAGGGTTATATTCGAAAATATCGAAAACAATCTGAAAGCCAGTATGGAAAGATTCAACACGAGAAAATACCTCTTTGTACCGACAGATGATGATAATGATGAAATTTTGGACGTGTTTCAAAGTGATGCTTTAGAGTATGTTGCAGATCTCAATGTCATTAATGAAATAAATGAAATGGAATCTTTTGAAATCCTAACGCACAAATATGTTGGTACTAGCAATTATAATGAAATCAAAATATTAGATAAATGGTTCAAAAGCAACTAACAGCTTTCTATTTGGGAATAATCTCTATCCCAACAAATTAAATAACCAATTTGGTAGACCTATAAAACTGGGAACCATAAACTACGTCCCTTATAGCATCATAGGTGAAAATAAATCTAATATATACATGATCAAAATTTATATTTTAGATTCTTTTGACACTATATTTAGATTCGCTAGACGGTTTAGATATATCCATAATACTGGAGCTGGCGAAGAAATTAAATGTAACCATCGAAATGGTCCTGGATTTGACGGTACAATGGGGTGATATTTATCCAAACTTTACAGGAAACGGAATCTTAGGGAATTTAGCCATGGATCGTACCGATATAGGTTTTGGTAATGCTAAGACAAGTTTATCTTATTCAAAGGCTTTCTGATTAGAAGTTGTTTTTTTTTCTGACAGCTTCAATGTTTATTTGGGAAGCTGAATACCATTATTTAGATATCTCTAAACAGACGATCAAGTCTAGCATATCCTGTTTAGTACCTGCACCCCAGTAAGGCTATATTTATTATTTCTAAAAGAATTATAAGTAATTTAATTACCTAATATGTTGATTGTCTAGATTGCTGGGAGGGTGGACAACCCCGTTCATAGCCTTCAGCAAAGTTATATGGATGGTTTTTACAGCAACTACGATATTGTTAATTGGAACTTTGTGCGTAGCATTGACATGGAATTTCAGGTAACGATAAACAGACCAAGAAGTATTTTGTGTAAAAAGATACTTAACAGTATCTAAAGATACTTTTTATGCAACAGATACTTCACAAATGGTTATCTCATTATAAAATGAAGAACCTGTCCGTTAATATGGGAAACAAGGGGTTATTAGAGATATGAGACACAGTTTTAGTTCATATGTTTTGTTAGCTTCTTCTGGGGAATACGTAAAATTCTAAAACTTTATTTAATGTTGGTTAATATTATCCTTCGCAAGTAACTGAGGTAAAAATATAATTGCGATGATAAACATACGAGCCTGTTTAGTCTACATGAATATTCTCTCAATTACAAAATTGAGGAGGCAAATTATTTGTTAAATAAATGAATGTATATAAATAAAACAATATAATACATATTTTCACTTTAACCTAGCGAATGGATTTCCTCAAACTTAATTTGTATCGTTTTATTGATTATAGCTTTTGTCAAATCAATCAATTCTTGAAAATACTTACCAATATTATTTATTTTTCGTAGGTATTTAGTGTAATTTATTAAAATACATTTCAAATGCATTTTTTGTCTTTGGTTCCGGTTTAATAGTTAAGCTATGTGTGTTTTACATCGGAGATACTTTTTAATTTCTAACTTTGTAAAGTCAAAGATACTTTTTGGTATGTGAGTTACTTTTCAATATCTAAGATACTGTTTTCAGTTACTTTTCCAAGTATCTTTTATTTGTATCTTAAGGTACTTCGAAAACAAAGTATCTTGGTATCCAGTATCTTATTTTCTTTTGACGAAGCATCTATCATAAGGATCGAAGATACGTTTAAGATATGACCATAAATCTTATTTTCTTTATCAAATGGTGATTTCTGCGTCACTGCTTAGGTACTAGTTGTTTGTAGGAAAAATCTAGAAAGCAGAAAACATAAACTGACCGAATACCTGTTCACATCTGTGGTGTTAGTAGAAGCCATGTATCTAAACCAATCCATCACCACATTACCAAAGAATTTTTCCTTGAGGCTTGTATTCGCAGTGATACTGATGATGTCTCTGGTCTTGGGCGTGATTTACGACAGTGGATTAGCTAGCAACATGACGATTCCAAGGTAAGTAATTTCATTTGCACCGAGATAAATACCTCATGTATGGATGAATGTAATTATTATATGTAAATCACATAGACGAGATAAGGTATATTGTCTTTTCGATTAAGGCAGCGCTTCCAAAAATTGCGTGGATAGCAGAACCACAGTTTTCTTTCGAGTTTATCATGCACAGGAAAGAAAAATTAAGAAATATATTAGGGCAAAAGTATAGCAGAAAGTCGTATATATGGAACTTATTAGTATTTCATCCAGTGTTGTTTTTGCAGATTTTTGATATCTATTGTTGCTAAATATTATTATAGCTAGAAAGAACACCAGATCATTTTAATTGCATATTATGCTAAAGATTATTCAAATTTTTACTTTATACTAGATTTTTTATTAGTTACATTTGGTGCAATTACTTATTCATGACTTTCTTTTACATGTTTACCTCCCAGTAAACCAAATTCAAATTTCCCCCAATTATTTTCAGTAACTTCAACTTAAAGGTATTCAAATAACTATTAATATAATACAAAATCGTAGACAATTACGTGCTTTAATGTTGAAGTGACCAAAAATAATTGAGGGAAATTTGGATTTGGTTTACTGGGCTTGCCCTTACATTTTAATTTATTCCTTTCCTGCAAACGATAAACTTGAACGATAAAAGTGATATTTTGCATTCCAATTCCATAGCAAAATTGTCCATGTTTGTTACATTTAAATGCAACCATATATACACGTAAGTGAATGAATAAAAAGCAGTGTTGTCGTACATTCCGCAGAAGCCATCCAAACTCCAAACAACTAGATACGTGCGTCGTTATATGCTTCTGTTCGTAGTTGTTGTGGCTTCTGCGGTATATATGTACAACTTATGTTTGAATATATTAGCAACAGATATTCTTCCAACAATTATATGTATATTATAATTTGATCAGTAAGTGCGTTATTACTATCATCACACAAATAAAGCCTTAGTATTTATAAAAATTACAGTTACCTATATAAACGACCTAAACACCATCTTTGTTCGACCGATCAAACAAAGCCTATTTACTCAAACCACGCTGTAGGTCTCTGTAGAATAATAGAACGCGTCGTAGTATAGTAATTGTCGTGAAGATGGCGCTTCCGTCTCCTCATTATAATATTGGATGTATGTTTGCATAAATAGTGGCCGTGGACACCGGCAAAGCATACTTACCTGGCGTAGGGACTACCGTGATCAATAAGGCGGTTTCCCCAGGACGAGGCCCTTCCATTGCACTACGGTCGGGCTGACCCCTGCGATTACCCCTAATGCGGGTAACTCGGGCGCGTAATTTTTGGTAGTCGGGACTGCGTACGCGCTGTCCCGGTCATTAAATAATCAAAACACAAATAACTTATTTTATTCTCCTTTTAGTGTACTGTCAAGTTAGAGTTTACTTATAACTTTTTAATCTCTACACAACTAGCGTTACCAGATCTACCGTTAAAACGGCATTTCTACCAGTTTCAACATCAACCCGTTCTTCCGTTTCTTTTTCTAGTTCACAATCTACCGCTTTTTGATATTTTGTGGTACAAAACTATATGCCGATTATACACTCTTGTATGTCTACATTTAGAAACGTGTTTTCTGAATTGCAGCAGTGACCTTTTTTTGTTTTTTACACAAATATAAGTTAATAGGTGTGAAATAAAAAGAATAAGATCATTTGAAATTCGCTACGAAAATTCTTCCGCCAGGTATTGATTGTCTACGCTTATTTTACATGACATTCTACCGCTGCGAAATAATTTCATCTGGCAACACTGCACACAACCACACTAATTTGATATTTTTGTTGACTCTAATCTCTTATCTAATTTAACCGATCGTTTACGTGTTTCTTAACCATTCAGGACATGCAGTAAACATACTGCGAAGTATGCTCAAAATATAAAGGCAAAATTCACTTCCTCCTTCTTTGTAGCTCGTATTTTTTTCTTCCATTTACACAACATAATACGAAATAGTAGTGAAAAAAACATAATCTCAAAAACCATCTTTCATCACATGTCAATTTCATTGGAAGTCGTTTTACTATACCGAAAACTTATGGCCACAAAAACTTACAATTTAATCCTCATTAAGTGTTTTTGCTTAAAACATACTCATGTCTATTTTATGTTTTAACCAACGTCATCGATGTATCATACAATCTTCAGATTTGACTCTATTTTTCTCAAGTTTTACTATTGAAAAAAGAAGCAAAATTTCCGTCCTGTCTCACAGAAAATGGTACAAGGATTAATTTCATAAATGTAACATTTGTTTCTATTAAAGTTGTCAATCCAAATATTCAATAAAATACATGTTCCATTTAAAAAAATGTAACTGATTTAAAAACTAAAATATACCACAACAATATATTTTTCAATGAAATGACTAAATGCGTCTTTTAAGGTATTATCTTCATTATTCCATTCCGAAATTATATATGTAGATAGTTTTAGTATCTATTTTTGGTCAAATTCAGGGTACTCTGTCGTTCTGCTGATAATTTGCCATTCGTCTTGGTATGTGAAAGACCGACTCAGGTAGAATAGTGAGAAATGCTCCTTGAGTATGATAGAGCTTTATTGCTTTCTGGATTCTTTTGTTTATCTCCAATTCCTCCTGACTGCTAGTTTGTTCAATTGTGACGCCTAGGTATTCGAAATGCTGAACCTGTTCTACTTTGGTATTTTCTATTATTATATTATCTGTTATGGCAATGACTTGAGTTTTATTTGTATTTAAATTCATACCGTTCTCTTCTAATATTTATTTCCATATTTCAATTTTTCTTCGTAGGTTTCTTTCACTATCCGCCATAATCACCACGTCATCGGCAAACGCGCATTTGGATATTTTGCAAGTTCTTATGTCCTTGGCATATCCCTTTGATCCTGGTATGACATTCTTTGATAATTTCATCAACAAATGTGTGCTTTGTTTAAGTACAACACTTCAAATGCACTGTTTCCGGTTTCTATTATGACAGCTGTCAGTTATCAAATCTAACCTATAGCGTCCTTAGTTTATGTATTTTTTATTGTTTGTTGGAAAACGAAACGGCTTTTTTTCGTTAGCAAAGTCATTAAAACAGTGTCTGTCTTCTTTTTTTCACGATATATAAAAAAAAAAAAACTAAAAGAACTTGATTCATAAGATGGCGCAACCTGTGGTATATTGCAATTTTAAAAGCTTTTTCTGAGTATTTTAAAAACTGTATCTACCATACGCAAGTTTTCAATGTTTAGTAATAGTATTTGTAAATTGGATGTTGTAAAATAAAAAGTACGACCGCTTTGTTTAAAAAAAAATCAATATTCAAAGTACCGCTTTTTAAAGTTATATGTAAAATATACACATGTGATTTGTATTCTTTGTTAACAATATACAGAGGAGCAACATATTTTAGTGATGACTATATACAACAAATAATGTACAAGATCCATCTTACAGGTTATACACTAAGCATGAGAAAAATATATTCATTAACCTGACAACACTACTGTATGTAACCCAACAATATAGCTAAAATTACCAATGAAACATAAAAAGTTTGTTATATTATTTACTATGTTCAACAGAATTGAACAAAAAAGCAACAATAATCAATATCACGCGACTAATATACTAAACAAATTATGTTAAACACTATAAAAAAAAATTATAACCCTAAATTTGAAAAAAATGTGTTTAGATTATTCTTATGTGGGCCGATCCTTGCGGTACTGCAATGCAAGGCCAACCCGTGACAGGAACAGAGCAAGCCCTTGAATCCCGTCAATTTCCAAAAATCAGTTTAATATACTGGCCCCGCATGCGGGGCGTATCAGATATTAAGCTGATAAGAACAGATACTACACTTTGATCTTAGCCATAGGCCGAGAAGCGATACCGGACCAATCGTCCATACCCATAGTTATGTGATAAACACCTCGCTACCATAGTGCTTTTACAATTACGCCATCTACGAAACAAGCGACTCAAACAGAAGCAATCAACATATTAAATTCAATACAGTGATCTACACCAATTCCACCCAGACGCCATCTATTATCATCTAGTTAAATTGCAATCATTATCGCAAGGTTTGTTCGATTTGCACAGTGTCCATGTATGAAATAGGTGCACAAGAATGCTGTTCATTTTCGTAGAAAATTCAACAAAAAATGCGTAGCATATCGGCATAACGTATTCTCCAAATCTAATGTGTTGGCTATACTTATTACAACTTATTTTACCTAAGAATTTTCGATATGTAACATAAAATACAACAGCATTTTAATGTTTAATCAGTTTATTTGTTTTGTATTACTAGTACCTTCTGAACTTTTCGATGCAGGATTTCCCATTAAAAACGCAATATCAAGTTAATTAAAGAGTATATCTAAATTAAAGTTGCATTTCTGTTTTTATTCGGAAAAAGCTTTTGGTATATCTTGCACAGCACCAGTCACTTCTTGATCTACTGCAATGGCATCCTTTAAAGTCTGTACTTACTGATTAACTATTTTAAATTTTCTCTCAGTAATCTACAGCAGAGTTGGCTTAATTTTAGGCTTGCCATACGTCCGTATTTTCTACGGACAGTCCGTATTTTGTAAGCCTTGTCCGTAGATTATAAACTGTCCGTAGTTTGTACGTATTTCTGCAACGCGTCCGTATTTTTTTTTCTAGTTTCCAATTTGTCGTACTTTTGTCATTTTATAGTTATTTTAGCATTCAAACTTTCGTATGATGTGGGTTAACATTGCATTTCCAGTAGCATCACGCCTGAAGAGATATATATCTATATTTTTATATAATAAACAATATGTCTCAAGTGTTAATTGATATGGTGCACTGTCCGTATTTTTGCTTTTGAAAATATGGTAACCCTACTTAATTTATAATTTCGAAAATCCTTTTTTTCTTATTTAATGGATCCGATACGATAATCTTACATCCTATAAATCCCTATCTTGTGATTCCATTTTAGGTACAGCTTCTACGTTACATAACTACTGGTTTAATACCCACTACAAGGTTTTTTCTTGCATAATTCTTACATTGTCTCCAAATATTATCTTCTTCTGTTCAATATAATCAACGGGTTAAAAAAATTCACGTGTTTCGTTCTAAAATTCTTCTGATACATCAAACAGTCCTATTTTGGGTAAGGTGATGTGAAATGTAATCATTTAACTATAACACATAAATACATAGGTACTTATAATATGTAGAATATAGAGCTAATAGTACTTTGTAGTACACCACTTCCATCACTCAACTCAAGCAGTGTTGTTCTAATGCTTGTAAACAATGTATTGAGAATGGCTAACAGATGGTACTATTTTCCAATAAATTGTACTATTTTGTTTAATACAGGTTTCTGTAATTTGATATGATCTGCTATCATCAGAGAATCAGATTTCTTTGTTACCGCCACTTATTCACTTACATCAGTTGAAAGTATTTTTTTCTGAATAATTACAAGGAATTGATTAATTGAAAATATTGTACTAAATTATTCAATGAGGTACTATTGTACTACGTTTTATTCAACTGTACTAAAATAGTACAATAGTACGCTTCGGAACAACACTGAACTCAAGTCTTCCGCTATGATCCATGGTTTTAATATTCATATAAATTATAGTTATCTATATAAACGACCTAAACGCCATCTCTGTTCGACCGACCAAACAACAACGCCTATTTATTCAAGCCAGACTGTAGGTCTCTGTAGAATAATAGATCGCGTCGTAGTATAGTAATTGTCGTGAAGATGGCGCGCCTGTCTGCTCATTATAATATCGGATGTATGTTTGCATAAATAGTGGCCGTGAACATCGGCAAAGCATACTTACCTGGCGTAGGGACTACCGTGATCAATAAGGCGGTTTCCCCAGGACGAGGCCCTTCCATTGCACTACGGTCGGGCTGACCCCTGCGATTACCCCTAATGCGGGTAACTCGGGCGCGTAATTTTTGGTAGTCGGGACTGCGTACGCGCTGTCCCGGTCATAAAATAATTTTAAACAAAAGTACTAGTATTTTGAGGTTAAACAGAGTTCATATTATTTTACAGGGGTATATTGATATCAGGGGTGTATATTTTTTTGCATTGCTTTTATTTTATTATCAAGTCTAATGCTTTAGTTAAAAAATGAATACAGTTTAAAATATCTAGCTTAAATATGCATGACAGGCGGTGCTCCTAAAGTGAATACAACGAGATGTTTATTTTGTTTCATGCACGTGTGCGATAGACGATTTTTTGCGGTTTATAGTAACTATTATAGTTTTACGTACGCGCTTTTTAAAAAAGCATATAGAAAATATCAATATTATACTTGTATTTTATTTGCCGCTTTCCCATTAAGAAATATATTTTAGTTTGCCCAGCTGATAAGATATAGTGAGTGTTAACAAAAAACAGGGTTTCGTATTATGTATATACTCTTTTATAGTAAAGACTTCGGTGTTTTGTTCGGCGTTTTTATTTGATATTTCACATTATAGGAAATTACGAATATGAACACTTTTTTGTTTGTTTTATTTTTCTTTAATTATCCAAAGCGGTGTATATTTCAATGAAAAAAGCAAATGTTTTAAAAAAGGAACTGGGGTTTGTAAATACAGGACTCCACTAATTGCTTTTCATAATAAATGTGTAGTTTATCAACCTAATAAGGCATCCCTTATAAAAGAAAAAAAAAGATGTTAGTGTAAATGCAACTATCCTTTATCCTTATTTATGAAGAAGAAAAAGAATTCCCAAAACTCAGTTTTTTTTTTTTTTTCATTTTTTATGTTACTTCTTTAACAGACTAAACAGAAAATTTTATTATCATACAGTATAATTACTTCGATTATTTATTATGTATTTCGTAAACTAAACAAAAAAATACTTGTATTTATTATGCAAATGCACCACCTACTAAATTTTCCTAAATCATATTAAACCAAATGATAATGTAATTCTAGTTCCACTAAAATAACGTATGCGTGTCTATTAAGACAATTCTATACAATATATTATGCAGCTAGCGTATAAGAAATCGCAAAAAAATCAAAAGAAATATGCCGCAAATATGCTCGCCTCGGCCTCGGCGTCTACATATACATACATCGGCTCGACTATGTGATGCTTAACGAATATTTTTCCTTATCGGCTACATTTTGTTTAACGATTCTTTTTCTTATCGACTACATTTTGCTTAACGATTCTTTTTCCCTTATCGAACTAAAAAGAATCGGTATCTGTATGAACAGATATTGTGAATCGTTTTAGCAAAAGAATCAGAATCGTTAAGAAAAGTTCCGATTTTTCTTACGCGTAGTGTACTATTTCGTTTACGCTTATTGAATACTTTTTGGATCCGATTGCCCCATCACTAGCGGCCGCCATGTTTGAATGTGGCAAAATTCCAACGACAAGATTGCATTTGTACGGAATTTTGCTTTTCGCATGTTATTTACTATTTTTAATAAGAAATAGCTCACAATGCGTTCTCATATTTGGTATAATTAATAATATTCTGCGAATAGTACTTCCAAATCACAATTAATCCATCATTTTCTATCGTTAGTAAGA
Organism: Protaetia brevitarsis; assembly: GCA_004143645.1. Taxonomy (NCBI): domain Eukaryota; kingdom Metazoa; phylum Arthropoda; class Insecta; order Coleoptera; family Scarabaeidae; genus Protaetia; species Protaetia brevitarsis. Next base: position 419,711 of record RXPK01000269.1, read on the forward strand.
CGATCACAATAAGAAGATAGCCTGTTAAACCCAAGATTTGTGGAATTTGCAATCTTATATCTGCAAAAAGAATTGGATTTAACCTTAATTATTTTAAATGCATTAATTTTATGCAAATATTTATTGAAATGGCTGATTTTATAGCATAATAGTATTACAGAATAATGTGAAAAATGAAAGTGTCAAACGAGGTATATGAACATACCAGAACTGCTATCTGCTACGCAGCTTGCCAATTTGAATGGATGCATGTTTCCTTCCTCGAAACATGCAATAATACATGTGTACGATGATTCTAATTCAAAACTTTAATATGTAAAAAGATGACATTTACTCCTTTTTGACAGTCAATACGTCAATTTGTCACATTCAAAAAAATGGAGGAAACCAGATCGTTTTTCAGTTACTGCGTGCATGCAAAAGCGCGTTCCAGTGTTTTATCTAGTTCGTTGGCTATTGACTTATTACAATCAACGGCTGGTACTTACGTTTTACAAGGGTTATTACAACGATCTAATTTCTTCGTATAACTTCGTAACATATTCGTATTTAGGACGATAACGCACGAACTTCAATCATTGTATTGGCCCCGCCTGTGACGTATTCGAAATCGAACATATTTGTAGACGAAAAGCGACAAATTTAGCCAGTTTTTTTTTTGGCATTATAATGCGGTTATACGTCCGAATAACTCTCATTTCCTTAAATATTATTGTGGATGCAATAAGAATCTATAGTACGACATAAAAGTATGTATGTCCTTGGGCGACTTGCAAAGCCAAAAAGGCCCTTAGCATAACACTGTGCCCATTACTAATATAAAATATAAAAGGAATCTGGATTCACTAACAGGACTACTTCTCGGGTGACCTGTATGGAACTATGTATCTAACAAGTAATCACAGAGCACAGCTGTCTATATGATTCGAACTAAAAATCTTTAACCAAAATCGCTATTCAGAATCCTAACTTCTTCCTAGGAGGCAAAAACAAAGAGGCTAACCACGAAGCACATATCTGCGGATTCATTTCACAATTAAAAATGGTATTGCACCTATTTGTGTCTTTTACAAGTTTAGAAGCGACTTTCGTCAATTGCCACATTTTAATAAGCTCTGTAATATATAAATGGTGAGAAAAACCATTTTAGTGAAATAGGCACGTACAGCATTCATATGAAGTAGCTGGTATGAATCGTCTGAATAACGAGAGAAAAATCGACATAATATCAAATGACAAATGACTATTATTGAGTTTTAAGTTTTAGTTGTGCTCTGTACTTAAAATTAATATATTTTTTATACGTAAGATTGAAGAACCATACATGATAGTGATAGCATGTATATACTTTACATGTTTGATTCTGTCAAAAATGTCCAATTACTATACTTATAAAGAATATAATAAATACCAATTACTATATGAATTGTTATCTAACCTTGTCGGCAAATTTCTGATATATTTAGAACTATATATTGAACAATATTATGAAAGAATGGATAACTTACCTTGTTTACATCATTTTAAAACTTCCACGGATCCTCATTCTACTCTATTTCAAACTCGCACATACTGCAATATGACTGCAACTTTATATGTTCACGCATATTAAAGTTTTGTATTGAAAAAAACCGTTTCTACACATCAAAAGTTACTGAAATTTTCAATACGTCAACAGTTTCAGTGCAGCTACGCGCACGACTGCTGCCACAATTAAACTGAGTTATATATTTTGATTATTATTCTCACTTTATTTTGAATATGCAAGGCTTATGTTTATCTACGGTAATCATAAAGAAAACACATTCATAGTAAAACCTTTTTTATTTTATAAGCTTATTTACATTTTGTTTTGATGAAAACGATTTCTTAAATTAAATATTTACTAATACAATTCTAATTTAAAACCAGCTCATTCAGAAAATCGGCCGCGATTATTTTTGGAGTCGTAAACATTTATGAAAATTACCCAAGATGTATTTTTATTTATATTTATTTACCGGCGATTCTCAACAATTTGGAAGTACATACCTTTGTGTACCCCCTAGATGGCGCGCAATGCCAATGTAAATTCAATTCACGCAGTGCGCCATCTAGGAAATATCAAGATACATACTTCAAAACGATTAAATAACTAAAGGCATTGTTTATATATTTCTCAAAGGCTACCAAAACATTACTATGTACTACTTTAGTACAATTGAATAAAACGTAGTACAATAGTACCTCATTAAAGAATTTAGTACAATATTTTCAATTAATTAATTCCTTGTAATTATTCAGAAAAAAATACTTTCAACTGATGTAAGCGAATAGGTGGCGGTAACAAAGAAATCTGATTCTGTGATGATGGCAGATCATATCAAATTACAGAAACTGTTTTAAACAAAATAGTACAATTTATTGGAAAATAGTACCATCTGTTAGCCATTCTCAATACATTGTTTACAAGCATTAGAACAACACTGTTTGTATATTACATTTTACATTACTAAAGGTGATTGCGTGAAATTGAAGTGATTTTTTGTTTTAAATTGGAAAAGAAACGGAGACAATAAATATCTTATTTCAGATATTATGGTGTCATTAGAAATCCAAGAGATATGATCGAAAATGATGTACATTGGGGTGCAACGGAAGATGCCTGGATTTTATCAATAGAGAAATCAGAATCGGTAAAAATTTTCAGATACATAATGTCTATAAAGCACACACATGAACACATTTTCTGATATTTTACAGCCGACTCATAAAAAAATTGTGAATTTATTCGTAATCGAAAATGAAGATGAATTAGCAGAAAGAAACACGGATGAAAGGTTCGCTTTTGCAATTGAACGACTACAGGGAGGTATTTAGTTAAAAAATATATATGCATATACAGAACGTGATCCATTTGAGATGGAAAGATTCTCATACGATTTATATTAAAGTGAAATCGTTTCTTTTAACGCATAATGGGTCAAAATCGAAAAGTCCACTTCCACATTTAAGTTTTAGAAGTTCATTTAAAGTTTCAAAGCTTACTATGATTATTTGTCGAGTGCCAAAAAGCTCTTAAAATGATTTTAACTAAAATTTCGATCAAATATCTTTACCAATAAAAAAATTATGAGAGACTATCTACTTTTCCAAGTTCATTATCGATTATTTATTTCATAAATCTAATAAACTAAAAATTTGTAAAAAGAACATTGTAAAATATTTTTTTTTGGAACATTTAAATGTCAACATAACTATTTGAGTAGTGTTTAGAGTAGTTCAATTAATAAATGTTGTTTTTTCTGCTACTTCATGGTATTTATTGTTTGGTTAATTTTTTTCTTTTTATAAATTTTGATTTACTGTAGTAAATGTTTAAGAAGATTTATGAAATAATGCAAGATAAGCGTGGAAAAAATATTTTCCCATAACTTTTTTTTACGGCTAATCACATTTGCTTTAAATTTTAATTACAAGAGTTTATAGGAATTTCACAATTCAATATTCGATCCAGCCTTTTTGTATTAAAGAAAAAATCCATTTTATTGTCAAATATAGATAATACAAGGATGTTTCCATTTCAAAAAAGTTACACTGTATATACATCTAGATCAGGCAATTATTTTAGCATTGTTTATATACATACTAGTTAGTCAACCTTATGGACAAAATAGTTAACGGATTTTTGAACATTTTGGACAAAAGCGGTAGATGGCAGCACGCCGTTGATGTCCGTCTCGATTTAAATATAAACTTTATAGTTAGACTACTACATACAAGATGGCTCTCTTACGTGTCGCAAAATATTATTTAATTGCAATAGCATTGCAAGGTCCGGGGTCCGGGAAAAGAGAGGATGGATAGGCGATGACGCTGTGATGACTCGCCACGCGATAATTCTCATGTTTACATTGAAATGTTTGTTTTATTAGGAAGAATAAATATTTAGTTTGATAATATATAATCGTTGTTTTTTTTTACCATTTTACTTTACTTTTTTTTTAGTTTCTAATTTAATGTTATGCTCTATATATGTGTGTAGTTCTAAGTTTTGTGTTATATTTGTATATTTTTTGATTTACTTGTGTTTACTATTGCATAATATTAGAAATTCGTTTTTCATTATAAAAAATAAATAGTGTGTTTGGGAGTACAAATCGCCATTTATATTTACATATATGCACCACGTTACTTATTAGGTTTGTTTGTTTGTCTGATCTAAGCAGATCCAAGGAATTTTACGCGTTTGTTATGTTGCATTTTAGCATAATTTGTGCGTGTTTGTTTAGAGCAAGCAAATCCAGATCACAAAGAGGTTCCTCTTTCTGCTCGCGATCCGACGTCCGAGCAATTACGAGCAATTTGTGCAACATAACCTAATCGCACTAACACCATTTTGTAAACTGTCGTTTGTAAATGTAATCCGATTTATACCTGCATCAAATATGCACGATATGGATAATATAATGATACCAATGTGATTGATGTAAAGAACGATCATTATATTTTAAAAACTTCACTTGGTAGGTACATAAATACTAGTATATGATGCATTTTTATTGTAGTCTAGATTCATTAGTTTGAAGAATTACTTTTACTTTTCCTATTCATAATAGCTGTGACAATTTGACAATAGTAAATAATAAAATTAAGGTTATATTTGCAATCCAGCGCGTTTGTTTGTACCATGTTTAAATCACACAGTAGATACTGCTCCAAGCACACAAATAACCAAAGCTATTAAAAACAGCATACATGATGACGCATTCGCGCTCTTTCTCTTGATTGGCTGAAAAGTCACGATGTAACCTTGTATATACAGATGTTGCCCCCAAAGGTTACCTCGTAACTTTTCAGCCGCTCAAGAGAAAGTACGCGAATGCGTCACTATGTATGGTGTTTTTAATAAGTAAAGTGGTGCATATATATAAAAATAAATGGCGATTTGTACTCCGAAACTACATATTTATTCATTATAACAAAAAACGAATTTCTATTATTATGTAATAGTAAACATAAATAAATCAAGTAAAAAATGTTTTGTAAATATAAAAAAAACTATATACATAGAGTATACATTAAATTAGAACTAAGAAAAAGTCAAAAAGCAAAGTAAAATGGTACATACATGTAAAAAAAATAACGATTTATAGTAGGCTACATTTTAAATTTCAAATTTCCCGCCTTTACACCAGTTGAAGTGTACGATAGTACCGCTATGCACGGGAGAAGCGAAGATAGCAATAGGAGAGAGGAGGAGAAGAAGGTTTTCGTATATACGTTCGAACGAAAAATCCGCGTTTTATTAAAATTTAAATATACAAAGGCCATCGAACTAAAGATTATATCTTATCAAACTAAATACTTATTCTTCTTAATAAAACAAACATTTTCTGATTATTATAATAACATAACATGAGTAATTAAGTTAACAACCAACTTATTAATTTAAAAACTAAGAATAAAAATTGAGAAGTAGATTTATGTTTGTTTTTTCTCGGTAATTTTCGTTCCTTTTAGATTTAACTTTTCTTTTTCAGTGATTTTTGTTTTAAGTTTAAATATTTTATTCTTAAAAGAAAAAAAACTCAATTTAGAAATTGTTCAATTAATGTTTGTCAACAAGACTAGCCTTGCAATATACTTTCAATTTTTTTATATTTATAACAGATACCTCAGAATTCTAATCTTCTAATGTAAACAAACACGAGAATTATCGCGTGGTGCGTCATCACAGCGTCACATGCATCCACCCTCCCTTTTCCCCAGGCCACACAATTCGCCAATGCTAGTAAATCACCGATACGGATTACGTCGTTTCCGCAGATGGATAAAACACAGAAATCTGTCTCTCACTCTGACCGAGATACCTGTTATATTTATCACGTTTTCAAATCAATTTACATTCACCGATAGAGTGCACCACTTCCCGGAACAATACTTTATTTTTCCGAAAATGCATTACGTTGACTAACTAGATATGTTTAAACAATGATTTTAGTAACTGATAAACACAAAATTGCTTAAAAAAGTTCAAATATACAAACCCAGGTTAACATGGTGACGCGAAATGACGTTTAATAGACGTCAATATCACGTAATATATGTCATATTGACGTCTATTAAGCGTGATTTTACGTCAGCATGTTTTTGGGAAGATGAAATTGTTTACGATTGGATTCATTTTTTCATTCTAAATTCTGTATGGGCAGTTATTACTAAAAATAATTGCTTGAAATTTGAATTTTATTTTATACTTTTGCATTTGTTGTGAAGGGAACTTTGCTGTTGGTGATTATGTTAGCGAGGATGGTGCGAAGATTCGTCGTATTTTAGACGAGGATTTGTATTTCGATTACATGGCCTTTTACTTGAGAAAAAGCTCGATACTCTTGCCTTATCTAGACGATATTATATTGAGAGTTGCGCAAGCTGGTTTATTGGACGTCTGGGAGTATAACGTGTTTAACAGTTAAATGATGGACGGAAGAAGTAAATGACTAAAGCTGCTTTTTGCAGGCTATTTCAAGATATTCGAATACTAAAATTCAGAAGATCATTCGAGATTCTGTACACACAAAAAGAGCTGGACCACAACTTTGAAATTTAGCCACGTCGAAGGTGCTTTTACGATCTTAATTATAGGGTTATTTATTTCTGCGTTTTGCTTCGCTGTAGAATTAATTGCATATCACTTTAACTATTAAAGTCTTTAGAATAAGAGAGAAAAAAAAAACAAACAGTTATTCAATCATAAAAAGATAATTTATTTCACGATTATATGTATAATGAATGAGCAAAAATAATCCGAACTTAAAAAAAAATATTCTTTCCATCCTTCGTGATTTAACATTCAACATCGGTCAATCCCCACCCGCTAAGGTTTGCGAGAAAAACGTCATGCATTTTGAAGGTTAAAGTCACAAAGTGCCGTAAAAATTTCGTAAATAGAGGTAAGTACAACAGCTGATGGAAAGTGCCGCTCTCTAACAGCAGTTTTTCACTACTGCCGAGAGCTTTACCGTGCTCATCCACCACCAGGCATGGAGCAATCCTGAATCGTGGTTATACGGCCTATGGTCTTGGGACCGCGTGGTCTAAGGAAACAATAATTTATATCAATATTTTTACTTTTAAAGGAGATTTTTAGTAGTAGGGGTTCTACTAATATGGCTATACTTCCGTAAGAGGACCACTGATTTGGCAATTTCTATGCATACTAACGGAAATAGCATGTGTTCTGAGTGTAAAAATGATATTCTTTTTTGAGGCAATGAAAACAAGTACTAAAACAGTGTTCGAAAGTGCTATGCGTTATTGCGAGGCGTTTTTGACAGATAAACAATATAACGCGTGTTAAGGTGGGCAGATTATAAAAAATTTCATCACTGTCAATAATGGTAAAATTCATAATTCTTTTAAAAAATAGATGCTCTGTAGGTACCATTTGTAACGTTCCTAAAAAAAATATTTATGCTGATACAAATGGGTGGTTATAGAGAGTATTTGACGAAATAAGAGGGGATAGGATAGAATGGCAATATGGTGGAGTAAGGGGCGCATAGTATATTTGAACCGATTTGAAATGTGTAGCAATATCTATATTTCCAACATATTTCCAGTGTGTCGAGTAGTAGATTTGCAGATGGATACATCGTACATAGCAGGTAGCGTAGGTACCCCAATGCGTACAGCAAAGGAAAAAGCTATCGGGATAATGAGAAACAAAAACATGTTTAATTTTTGGGATATATCGGTGATATAGTGAATATTAGATATGAGAAATAATAAAAATAATTTATTAATTGTCGATTGGGGAATATGTTATGTTATTTTCTTTCACGGTTTTTACATTCGATTGTTAAAAAGATGCCAAAATTATATTTATTCTTTTATATTTGGTAAGTCAGTATTTTTTACATTCTCAATTGATTAAGAATCGGGTATAATTATCTCTAAATCTTATTTTAAAAAATACCCCAATCTAACAGTCAGCAGATGGAGATTAGCACAATTACACTTTAAAAACTGAACTTATTCTTCTTAAGTCTATGTCAAAGTGATTTTTTATGACAATTTTTCATTAATAATAATTGGCACGGCAATAAATATAGCGGTGAATGTGTTTTTTTTTGAATAAATAAAGAGGTATATTGTATATTTTACATTGCAAGTAACTGTCAACTGAGAAAAAAATGCATACGCTTTATCGCACTAGTCACTCACGTGTTTACAGTTGACCAGGCCAAAAAAGGATTTGACATTGGTAACTGATTGAATACAGCTAAAATGCGTAGTGTCAAATTGTGAATTTCCTAACCAGTAGTATGAGTCATGGTGAATAAAATTATCCGCTAATAGATTATTAATAAAACATACCTACATTCAAACGCACTTTATTTTTGATGTGTATTCTTATTTCTCCTTTTCGAATTTATCGGCAGTCCCGATATATTCAACCACGTATTAGTTTCTAACGGCCGACATGCTCCTTGTGCATTTCTGTTGTAATATTATTTAATTGAAAGCAAAAGTTATATAGTTGAGTGTTTCAAATTAATGCAATTTCTAATAATCAAGAATCAAACAAATATTCGGAGGAAGCTTTATTTGTAATATTATATGAACACTTGAGCGTTCACGTAGGTACCATTTGCAGGGCACTTTTTCAATCTTCTATGATCTTATTTTAAAATGACAAAGAAAATTAAGATACGGACGGTATCTACTGCTGTTAGCCGAAAAGATATAAATTCTTATTACTATTTTCTTATATCCTGTCATATCTATCTCTATTCTCTAAGGCCAACCATTTACAATCCCTACAAAAATTGTATACGCATTTTCCCTGACAGGCAGAACACAAGCGTATATTTTTCCTTTGTTGTACTAAGGACATCGTAGGCAAATGGGTATAGTGCGACCGTTGTCTTCGTCTGTTCAACATACCCACATATCTACGTAGCTCACTCTGTAGCCCTTGGGAACACTGTTGGGTATAGTACTATTGCAGTGTTTTATACATAATATGTATATATATTAATAAAATATAAACGAAAATATAGAATTTATTTAAATGTAATAATATTGCATCATTTATTAGATGGATATTTCATATTTCAATATTCTGTATACGTTTACGGCTCCATCTTTACGGCAAAAGGACGAAGGTGGTGTTTCTTATGTAGGGGTGTTCCAAATACTTCTTTGTACATGTAGTTGTAAAAAAAAAAACCAAGGTCAATCTTTTCATTTTGAATAGGTTTTGGCATAACCACTGTGCGGTTTCATTTTCTTTTTTGTAAATATGATGAATGTAACATCATCTGCGGGCTCAAACACCTACTTCGTATTTTTTATATTAGTTTAAAATTAAGTTTTATTCTTATTTACTTTTTCAACAGTTTAATTTGAGACTCAATAACTAGAAAATATTTAGCTTATTACTATATAATTTTACATTATTCTTCCTTAAAAGATGCAAAACCTGTTGAAGTTATAGTTATTGCGATTGCAGGGATCTGTAACAATCTCCCTCAGCCTTAAGGGGGGAAAGAAAAGTTACTAAAGATTTAGACAAACAGGCGCAAGTTCAAACGAACTAGATTGAATTGTGACTGAAGTTGTCAGTTTAGCCATTGCAATTACTTTTTCTCTAAATCCTCTTCTTCTTTATGGTGCGTAGACCTATTAGTAGAGATATTTTGCCTGTTAGTGCCGCCGAAATAAAAAATAAATGAAATAGGTTTCTGACTATTACAACATCCGTCCAAAATGTTGATGGAGAAGAGCATAATGTAATGCATCGATGGCACTACTTGGTAAGTGTACACAAAAGATAGTCCATATTCCATTTAATGATCCTATTTCAGGTGTCTACTCAAGTTTCGATGTACACACATTATTGCAAGGAAAGAAACCTTCGAGTAGGAAATGGGAACCTTCCTTTTACAGGAAAATTGAATTGGAATGGAAGTTTGCGATATTCAAGTGGAAGTTTTGCTGAAGGAAGCGAAACTGTGATCGTCAGAATCACGACAAAAATTACTGGATACTTAGGCTCATAGAAAACATTCGGAGTACCTTTAGGATGATATAAACACCAGTTATTATATCATGGGATCTTAAAATACGTAAAATTAAATATAGTAATGTGACCGATAACAAAAACATTTTATGACTATGTTATAGTGTAATTCAAATTAAATGTTTAAAAATCAAACAAATTCAATTACATTAAGTGATTTTAAAGATTTTATTTAATAAAATTGAATAAAGCAGTTGTTGTTTCTATATCGTGCTTTTTATAATTCGGTTCTAAATGTGAAACAAAGCAAAATTAGTCTATATATTAAATTAAAATATGGGATACTTAGTTATTTTGCATATATTATTGTTTTAGAGGCACTAAGAAAGAAGAAAGAACTCCACACCTTATTACATTGACAACATTCATTTATTCAAACAAGTCTTCAATGTTTTTATTAATGCTGTACTCTACAATGTAATAAACAATTGCTTTTATGTAAATAATTCTGTTTTAATTATATTCAACTATACAATACGTTATATGTAAACTTCCTACGAATCTCATATAAAATATGATTTTTCTATCCATACACCAACCAATTATAAAAACCGATAATGAGAAATGTACAACTTATAATAATTCTTACAATGTGTTAGTGTTAAAAAATAAACTTAAAAATACCTCTAAAAACAAACAAATTTCAGGATATTGTATCGAACCGTAGTAGTTATTACTTTAATTTACAATGATTCCATTAACCTTAACAAATATGCCGAGTTTATATTTGGCGCCTGTATCTCGATTATCTAAAATTTGCACTTTTAGTAAACTTTTCTTCCATATCGTATACCAGATGTTAAATCGTCAAAAACGCCTGCGCACATAACCTCGAAATCAGTACTTTTCGAACACTGTTTTGTAATACTTTCTTTCTATTTGCTCAAGCAAACTACGATGCTAATACCTTGTTTACACCAGGAACATACTGTTCTTGTTAGTAGCATATAAATTACCAAATCAGCGGTCCTCTTACGGAAGTCTTACCCCCTGATTTATGGGACTAGTTTTATTTAATAGTGATCGTTACTTGTTAGTGATAGTTTAAGAAAAAGAAATACTTTACTCCCTCCCATCCCTACCAACCACCAGGGCTCCGGTTACCACGTCCTCCGGACTGTGACCCGACCATTTGAAGAATTTCCACGACCGACCTCTAATCCGACTAGTGTTCTAAAACTGATAATTACGGCAAATTAAAATATCATTCGATAAATATAGATTGTCACAACTTACAAAAAAATTACAAATAAGATAATACCCCAAAAGAAGTCTGTGATTGTTCTTAAACTAAACGGTCGTTCCTTTAAGACCTTTCCGTCTGTTGAAGAAAAAAAGTTTAAGCGAAAATGAAAGTTTATTTAAAACGAACGAGTACTCACCTCGTATGTACACCATCTTTTAAGAATTAATTGCTAATTTCTTGGAGTTTTACATGTTAAATACGTGTTTATTTCGTTAGATTTACATTCTAGAAGGTTACGTATACGTATTCAAATTTGATTTGCTGATTCTTTGACTTTTTTGACAACTTTCCTATTCGTGTCATCGGCATTGCCAACTTTTGAATTACTTATTTCACTAACGTGATAGAAAATTTCCCTAGATTATCTAATAATCTATTTGGTAAAGTTTAGGGAGTAAATAAAAAATCAAAAAAAATATTTGAATCATTAGATAATTACGCAGTGTTTTCTGTATTTTAGTATTATATTATATTTTTTTTTATGCAATATTTTCTGGACTTTATTGCATTGCAGGTTGCTTTATATTCATGTTAAACAGAAGAAGCATATGATCAGGATGTCAATTAAAGATGGATATATCAGCTCTCTAACAACCTAACTTAATATAATTGAATGCAACCAAATGTAACTGTCAAAGTATTTAATAGGAAGTGTTTTTTGGGTTATGAATGATATTCTAAACATCGATTTATTGCAAATGTAGTATTAAAAACTTTTTAATAATTATAATCACCAATCATTTCCAATTTAATGAGATGCGTTAGAAACCATTTTTCATTCATAAACTTCGAAGCGATGCCAGAAGCGAAGGCATGGAGAAAAATATTATACGAGGACCAGGGATATCCGGACGATTACACCGACAAAACCTTCTTTGAAAAGATCTCCGCAGGAACGTGAAGGTCGAAAAAGTAACTTTAAAAGAAGCATTGTTAGGAGCGACTAGTTTAATACAAGAACTGTGCACTGTCGTCTTTTTCACCTTGGTGTATGTTTACTTGTATAATGATTGGGTAGATCCGGATACAGTGATGTTTTGCACAAATATAAATAGTTTATCTCGGGTTTTACTGTATATAAAGCCATTTATAATTTAGCAAAAAAGTAGGTGAGTCCACAGTTAGACCTATTTAAAATTTCTACATATTTGCGAGATTTTTCTCTCCAGTTTTGCATACATTAACGGATACTATAAGCACTGATACAATATATACGACGACATTTCTTATGATGGTGGTGCATTTAATATTTTTCGATGATTATGGAATACCGGCAGCTATTGTTCAAATAGCTTATCGTTAAGTGCAGCAATATTCGGTTCTATATGTTTATCATCTAGATTATCTTCATCATACCATGCTTTAGTGTTAATAACTGTTGAATATGCTGCTTTTTACTGTTTCCGTTACTGAGAAATAAGTATAAAAAATCTGTGATAATAACAGCCATATTGGCATTGGTAGTTTTATATGTATTATTCCAAGCGTCGGTTATAATATGTCTCTATTATTTATTAGCACATTGATTTTTGTGGGCTTAGTTTGCCCGATTTTATTCACAAGGTATCAGAGCTACAAGCAGAATATTTACGGACCATGGGATGAGGCAATAATCGATAACGCAGTGCATATAATGACTTGATTTATTCTTAAAAAATTAAAAGAACAAATTCAATGTATAAATTATATAATATATATAACTGTTGTGATAAAAAAATATTGATAATAAAACTTATTTAACTGGTACAACGAATTGTA